>CAAKHG010049975.1:0-10599 GCA_901007715.1 Dactylopterus volitans | reverse complement strand
ATATCAATTATTTTTTTTTGTTTTATTTCAATTAAATTTATTTTATTTTGTTACACGCTCTGAGTCATATTATTCGTATGAAAGGTGTGACGACCTCCCGATGTGTGCATGCTAGTGCTTTTTATTGTATTTAATTTGAATTGAATTTCTGTAATTTTTTTTCCAATTTTTTTTTAAATTTTATATCAAATTTTTTTTGTTTCATTTCAATCAAATTTATTTTATTTTGTAACACAATTTGCGTCATGTTAGTCGTATGAAGGGTGTGACGACCTCCTGACGTACGCATGCTAGTGTGCCTAATTTTCTATCACCTTTTGGGACAGAAATTGGGGACGACTGACCGTTCCACCGACCTCGACCCAGGAAGTTGTTTTTTGACTCCAGGTAGATTGGGGGGCGGGGTCAAGGAGCGGGGGGTAGGGGGTTAGCACAGCTAGCCGGGGTTAGCCGCCGCAGCCTGAGTGCGTCTTTTGTGGAACCAGCGGCCGGTTGATGAGAAACGCTGGAGTCTCGGGGGCAAACATGCGACTCCCGAGCGCCCAACAAAGGGGGCTTCACAGCGGCGAGGGCAGGCCGACGGGGCCGCCGTCTGCAGCCTCGTGACCGAGGGACCACCACCGCTCACCCGGCGGCCTGCTAAACGCCGCCACTGTTCGCAGTAGTAACCGCAGGAAGTGGCCCTCGGCCTGCAACAAACTTAGCGCATTTATAATTAGCCTCAATTAATCCATTCGTGGGGGCAAAAAAAAAAAGATATGAGGGGACGTTGATGATTTATGCGGCGCTGCAGCAAACCGCGCACACGCAGCTCAGTTTGACTGTAAATCTGCAGGAAAATTGCAGGCCGGCCTCGCGAAAGCGGCGGCAGAGATTCGTCGGAGGCGTTCGAATTTGTGGGGGGGGGAGGAGGAGGAAGAGGAAAAGAAGAAAAAAAAAAGTTGTTTTCCAAATGTCTGACACTTTTAATTCAAGTGTGATAAATAACAATAAATAAGTTTAGAGTGGAGGTCCGCGAGGTTGCCGCCGCCGCCGCCGCTGCTGCTGCTACTGCTGCGGTTGTCGCCGGCGCTGCTGCTGGTGTCGCCCCCCCCCGTCCCCCCACGCGCAGGCGGCGCGTGACGGCGTCGGGTTACCGCTCGGGTCACGGAGCCGCCATCAGCGCGGTCATGTGGTTTGGTGCAGTTTATGCAAGAGAAATAAAAGGTTTTTTTTTTTTTTTTTTTTTTTTTACGGGGGCGAAGTGCAGGGACGTGACACGTACGGCTGCGCGTCAGAACCCCGACTGCTCATTAATTATCCAAATCATCATCCACCGCTTTTTCTTCCTGTTCTTCTGATTTATTTCATTATTATTATTATTATTATTTTTTTGCACATCTTCTGCATGATTTAAGCGACGGAAAACATTCAACTATTTCCATGGTGTTTAAAACTTTTTGATTAAATTTCATGTTTCTTACAAGCTTTTTTTTTTTCTCAATCAACAGTTGTGTTTATTTTTGATAGCCCCGTGACCATGGCAACCAGGCTTTTATGCGCCAATCAGAATCAGCCACAACATTATGACCACTGTACTTGGTTGTACTGAGAGGTGTCCCTAGTGCCTATGAGTAGGATGACCAAAATATTAGGGACACCTCTCAGCGTAACCCAGTGGAGTCCAACAGCGTCGCAAATTACAGTCTTCGAGATGTTAAACGAGCTTCAGGAAGCGTTTTATGTTGAACTTTTGATTGAATGTGACGTGTTTGAGTGGTTATCATGGGGACTGCAATTCACAGTCCAGTTCGGCGGTGCAACAAATTACAGTCCCAGCGACAATTATTCAAATATATCAACACCTCCCTCAAACAAATTCAAAATACAAGTCCTCCCGAGCGGAGAGTTTATTGCAGGGCTGTTGCGTTATCGCCTGTGGTGAACATGCCACGGTCATAATGTTATGGCTGATGGGTGCAGACTTCACTGCATGTTGTCGTACATTCTGTACATGCAAGCAAACTAGTTTTACTTCCTTTTAAACTTTTTGAAATTTGTGCATCCTTCTCAGCGCTGAGCCTTTCTGCTATAACAATTTCATCTTTGCTTCAGCGCTTCTGCATCCGCACACATTTTCTACAGGAAATGCCTTTTTTTTTTCCTCTCTAGTGGTTACATTTGCGTTCTCTCTCTTTGGATCCATTTGGCTTAATAATCCACACGCAGGTCTTATCGGAGCTGCTCTCTGGGAACCTAATTTACATGGTCCACCTTTATTTATTGTTATTATTATTATAAACTAGCCAAAAATAATGAAATGCACCACTTGAAGTGCACAGCTGTAAGCAGATGTCGCCATCGCCGACATCCCCGGTCACGCCTCAACTATCGCGGGATGCTGTTGTTGTCGCCTGCACGTCTTTCGAAGTCGCCCCGCAAAAAAAAAAGAAAAAAAAAAGCCGCGCGTGACAACAGGTGCGAGGAACATGACGGAAGCCGTGGAAGCGGCGGCGGCGGCGGCGGCGGCGGCGGGTCCACGCCGAGTGCATTTCGCATGATATTCCTTTGACCCAGAAAACTGTTGTCGACCCCGCGGGAGCCGGAATCAATTTCCTCCCATCGTAGTCGGGGCCGCGTGTTATTGGAAGTGTAGTTAAGTGACAGAAAATTGGCATCGCAGAGGCCATGACTGAGCGTGCCTCATGGTTATCGCGCGTGTGTGTGTGTGTGTGCGCGTGTGTGTGTGTGTGTGTGTGTGCTCGATCAGCAAGGATGCAGACATGAGAGCAGGGTCATTCGTACATTCCTGGGCAGGGCATCTGCAGCAGAGGACCCTCGATTAGAAACTCTGCCTGTAAGAGAGAGAGAGAGAGAGCGAGAGCAAGAGAAGAGAGAGAGAGAGAGAGAGAGAGAAAGATGGAGAGAGGGAGAGAGATGGAGAGAGAGAGGGAGAGAGAGAGCTGATGCCACGCAGCGGCCAATGATTAACTCTGCTGAACAAAGTTTGAACAAACTTGTGAGATGGTGGACGTTATGTGTATTCAGCATCTCCCTCCTCACACACACACACACGCACACACACACACGCACGCACACACGCGCGCGCACACACGCGCAAATGTGAGCTGAGCTGTCAGGATGACATGGATGGGTCGGCGGGGTTGGCGGGTCAGGCCAGTTATACTTCCATCTCAATCTATGTGTAAATTCGCTGATGGGCCATAACATTACGACCACTGCATTTTTACCTTTTATAGAGTGTAATTTATACATTATATATTTAAGTTATATACTTTTCTTCTGAATCTTTTTGAGAGAGGTGCTGACCCATCTGAATCAGAACCCAGAATTGTGGATCCCTGGAGGGTGGGGATTACTTTTCGCACAGATGCTCCACACAAGAGTATATAAGCATAAAGATAATTAAGAGAGGTAGTTAAAACAATAAAAGAGGCACAACTAGTAATGATCGATATAAATAAATGGATGTTATAATTATAAATAAATAATTGGTAGACCGGGAACGGAGATTAGAGGCCTCGCGCTTCGCTGGCTGGTCGAGGGCGCTCCTGCAGGCGCCGCCGGGCTTCTCCAGGTGGCGAGGAGGCGTCGGCGCTGATCGGCCCGCTACGCGCTCCCGTTTTTTTTTTTTCCCGTCCTGTGCCGCGCTCTCGTTCGGAGCATACTGGGGCGGCACAGGTGGGGTGTGGGGGGGGTGGGGGCTCAGTTCCTTGGTCGCCCACATCAAAAGCAAATGGCAGGTGCAAAGGTCGGATGAGGGCGCGATGACCCAAGCGGAAAATAGTGGTCCCCCGAGGATGCTTTCGCAGCCTTGGTGTCGTCATGTATGAGCCGCCCACATTATCAGGGATCATGCAAAGTGCCTTATGCATATGCCTTATACTCCCCACCACTAACCCGCCCCCCCAACCCCCACCCACCCCTGGCTGTGGTCATATTTAGGTGCATATGGGAAGAAACGCTTCACTCTATTTCTGCGTGTAGAGACGCTGACACGTTCCCCGGCAGAGGCTTCTTTCACTGAGCATTTGTATAGATAAATATACATAAATGTGTACATATAAAGCATGACAGCTCCTCCAAAGTGAAGCCAAAAGACCTCAGTCGCCCCCCGGTGGCCGGCTGCAGTATAGGTGATAAACTCCGCCTCCTCCTATCAAGTACTCTTGATATGATTTTTTCCTCCCTCACAGATGGTTTATGTCATTAGAGATATATTTTTGTTTTTTTTTGTTTGAATGTTCACTTTCCCATGAGCCCGCAGCGATGCCATCGAAATGGGGGCGGGGCCTCGTGATCGACGGCAGCTCTGAGTGAAACACTGGAGGTCGCGGATTCTCTCGGGTTGTTGTTGGGTTTTTTTTGACACTGGAAGAGAGCGCGCAACGTCAACCTCCCGTAACCGCTATTGCCCGTTTCTCACCATGATGTCACCGGCGCAAGATGGCGGCATCCGCACCGGGGATGGTTCGGCTTCGTTTTTTTGGTATAATGGGAGAGAGCAAAGAGTTCCAGATTATTCACAGTCTACGGTATCAGATGGAGAACCAACACAGCTGAGTGGATGACTGCTTATTTGGCCAGCTGGCTTGCCTGCGTGGGCGTGTGTGTGCGTTTGCGCGAGTGTGTGTGCGCGCGTGTGTGTGTGAGCGTGCGCGCGCACGACAGAGGAGGTAAATGAGAACGAGTTAAGAAGACAAGGTGTTAGGAACGCGCCGGGTGCTCTGGGGCCAGCACGCGGGTCAGGGATGGCGGGTGGCGTTTTGGCGGGGTCGTCCAGCCGGCCGTGTCACCGAGAATTAATGGGGAGCAGGTAGACCGGAGAGCAGACGGGAAGTAAATGTCAGATCTGTGCTTTTCATTCGTTTGTGCCCCACGGATCTACAGTAAGAAAAAAAAAAACAGATCCGCACGCCTGTTGGATGTGTTCAGAGCGCGACACTGGCGGGAAAAAAAAACAATGGAGGAGGGGGCGATGTAAAATTAAAGATGGCGCGTTCTTTCTTACCTGGTTGGGCTACTTGGGGCCCTTTTAAATGCGCAGCACGAAGCAAACCGGCCCATTTCAGTCCGCGGGATTGTCGCGCTGTAGCTTTAAATCGAGCTGGGCTCCTTCAGGTGTCCGTCCAGGCCTCCACGTCCCGGCTTAGGGCCAAACGAGCTTCAACCTGCTAGCAACACCCGAGTCGGTTCTGCGTTTCCGATCGGTGTCGAGCCCCCTGACCATACCTGTGCCAGGACCATCAAGAAGCGGGTTTTCCCAACCCGGTTTCTTGGCTGCCCTGAACTGCCTCCCCGACCCGACCTGACCATCGTCCCATCACCTTCCGGGATGCGCCGGAACGCCGGCTGCCAGCCGTCTCTGGTCGACCTCGGCGCTGCGCCGGTGGTTGAATGGCAGCCAATCCCCCGCGGGCGGGTTCCAGAATGTTTCCGGAGTAAAGGGAAGGGGGCTCCTTTGGCGCAGCACTGACCCACGGGGGGGGGGGGTATTTCATATCATGAAATACGGGATTTAACTGGATTTTTGTGTGAAAAACCAAACAAAAACCAACCCCTGTGAAATAGAATCTCCTTGACTACTTCCGTTCCTCTCCAACAACAAGTTGGTCCCAAGCTTTACAAGCTTTTATCCGGGGTTCTAAAACTAGATAACCGCGAGTATGTGCGCTCAATCTGCATAACCCCACCCCCTCCCCCACCACCGCCCTCATTTTTCCCAAGTGAGCCTTTGAGAGGAGCTCGGAGTGGGAGGGTGCTCAGTGTTACAAAAAAAACTGGCCATAAAAAGTGCGTGGGGTTGGATTTAATTTTTGGAGACTCGTCCTGACCCGTCCTGAGTTCGTCTTTTCCCGTGTGTACGTCGCATTTTAACCCGGTAGAGCTTGGGACAACCAGGGGCTCCACAGCGCTGGAGTGGGAACCAAATTGATGCCAAAGAAAGGATCCGTTCCCATCTATCCGGGATTCCCGCTTAGCGCTGAAAACCCTGAGCTTGCTAACTTTGCTTGTGTTAACCATGTGAGCACACCACCAGAAGGGGCGGACGGGCTGGAGTTGAAGGGTAGGGTCAGGGTAAGGGAAGGCATACTTGTTACGATCAAGGAAAGGGTTCGGACCCACGATCAGGGACCCCCTCGCTTAGCGTTGAAAGCACACGTTTTAGCAGCACAGATCACAAACTTTGCTGATAGTTCCGCATTAATTGTGTTTTAATTAATTGCGACTCATATTTGCGCTCATTAATGCGGACGGCGGTCACGAGTGTGGCGGGGGGAGGGTAGCTCCGCGGCCTCCCGACCAGTCCGAATCGTCTGCGACGCGGGACGTCTGGGAGGGCCAGCGTGACTGCAAGACGCGACGGGCTCGGGCAGCCAGCCTGGGCGCGCTCCAGCCGTCCGCTGCTAAATTTAGTGCGCCAATTTAGCCTCGGTTTCAGCCCTTTATGGCCCTTAATAAACAAAATCTGCGGCGAGTTTGTCTGGAGCTGACAGCCAGTGGGACCAAACGGCCGCCTGGCTGGGGGGAGAGCGGTCGGAACCGGTTGCCGCTTGTGGCTAATTCCAATCCATTTTTTTTTTTTGACGGGGGCGGGGGGGTCTTTTCATGTCCGCGTCAAAACTAATCCGCCATGACCAGAATGAGGGTGGCGCAAATGTGGAGCCGGGTAACGAGCGCCTTCTTGGAACAGCCTGGCCGGTGAAGTGGCCATCTGTGTTGACTGCACGCCGGAGTGATAGTTTACCTCTGTTTGTCTTAAGGCGCTAATCTATCACCGCTGTATGTTTTAACGAGTCTTCGGTGTCCCGTTTTTTTTTTTTTTTTCCGTGTGTTTACTTCAAACAAACAGGAAACGTGAAATGTGCGACTTCCTGGATTTTCTAGAGGGGGAAAGGGAGCGTCTCAGGGTTTATTTGGGGCGGGATTTGTCGAACGGCGTCGGACCAAGTCCCACGGTTACGCTGTGAAAACTGTAATAACGTAACTTTGAATCTTTTTTTTTTTTTTTTTTACACTGAAATTTCATTGTAGTATATTCCTTTTTATTGAATTCACCAACGTTTTAAATACAACTTGAGTACTTGAGGGACTGCGTTTGTTGTGATCCCAGCAGCGCCAAACTGGATTTTTTTAAAAAAAGAAATAGCAAAACTATTTTTCTCTTTCATGAGATCAGACAGGGGGAAACATACTGACTTACATAAAATAAGCACCAAAGTTTGGCGCATAGCTAGCGTGCTTGGCTTTAAAAAAAAAAAAAACGTTCAGTCAAGTTTCATCTTCGTGCTAACACCACCACCGCGAAGCTGTTAGCCCGTCGCTTGAGGTTAGCGGGAGTCAACTTTAATCCAGTTGAAATGTGGAAAAGCGCCCTCTATTATTGATTAATGGGGCGGCTTTTTGTTTTTCCTCAAAGATCTTACATGTTAGAGACGTTCCACAGGCCCGGTCTGGCCCTGGGGGCCACATTTTGCCTGTGTGTGTGTGTGTGTGTGTGTGTCTCGAAATAGATATTAGATTAGCAAACACAGCAACAAGACTGCGGGGATTAATTTTGCACTGTAGCGTTTTCAATCGAGCCCTCCGTTGCGGCGAAACGTCTCGAAACTTTAGCGCCCCGAGCGCCCATTCACCCCCGTTTTCATGGGATCAAAGATTTCGTAGGTTGACCCACTTCTGTTGGGGTTGTGGAACATTCCAGCGCACATACGCGATAAACCAAACATAGTCAGAGGGAGAAATACAGAGAATCACTTAATCTGGTGCTTTTATTTTGAAGGAACCAACTGCGTGGCTTTAGCGCTGACCTGTGTGTAACGACGACCTCTCTGCGGTCACCTGATAATCGCTCGGACTGGTGTAGAATTAGCGATTTAGAGTGTTAAAAGTGCTATTAACCGAGGGGGGGGGGGGGGCCCGTCCGCTAGCTTGCTGGCTAGCTGACAGGCTAAAGGCTTATCCGGCGGCTGGCTAGCTGCTCGGCGGTGGCGTGTGTCCGGGCTGTAAACGGAGACGGGCGTGGCTGCTATTTGCAGAGCCGACGCCCTGAGCTCCCGGGAGCAAACAGCGCCGACGCCGATCGCCGGAGCCTGAGTTTAACTGAAGGGCACGGAGCCGCCCGGGAGTTTTGGTCATATGAGCGTCGCCCTCAGAAAGCAGCGCTTTGTTAGGGCCCACACCTTCTCTAACAGTCTCCTCTTCTTTGGCATCACTTCTTGTCTCTCTCTCTCTCTCCCTTTGCCTCCATGAATCATCCTCCCCTCCATGCGCAAACAGATTGTCCAGTCATGCCCCGATCGGCCATAACATTATGACCACTGCGTGTTTGCCCAAGTTCTCCCTTCCACGGGGAGTTTTCGCCTTGAGTCTCTGTTGAATCCGCTCGAGAGGAGCGTCGGCCTGTTCGAATGAGTTTTTGGGGCGCTGTAATCTTGTGACGCTGCTGAACTGGGAGGCGTCCTTAATGTCATTAAAGCTAGGGCTGCAACGATTAATCGATAACTATTTTGATAATCGACTAATCGTTTTGAGTCTTTCTTTTTTTAAGAAGATAACGTCCAAATTCTCTGATTCCAGCTTTTTACATATGGATATTTCCTGGTTCCTCTAGTCTATGAGAGTAGAGATCTTCTGGGTTGTGGGCTGCCGGTTTCATGACGTCTTCTTGGGCTTTTGGGGGAACCGCGATCGAGGTTTTTCACCGTTTCATCGACCAAAAAAAAACACGACTATTTTTTATTTACTTTCCGCATCAGGAGCGGCCAAACATCAGCAGCAGAATTGATTAAAAGACGCGTACACTGCTTCTCTGTCGGGACTAGCTATGATATCAATAAACTAGAGTTCTTATTTGATTTCTTGAAATTTTTATTTGTTGGCGCATCTCCGCTAACTTTGGGCGCTTAAATTGCGATAAAGATGAAGGAGGGAAACCAGGCAGTTGTTCGTTTTCTATTCGGTTCACTGTTGCTCTTCAACAAAGCAAAAGTATTCCCCAATTGCTCGATTAATCGATGGAATAATCGATAGAATACTCTATTGTTAAAATAATCGATAGCCGCAGTGCTGCAGTAAAGCCCTGGATATGAGATAAGAGACGGATCCGGGTTGTGACGGAAATAATCGCGATTGGTCGACCAATCAAAAAGCTAATCGAGAGATTAGTCTCTAATTAAAGGAGGAGATGACTGCTCCTCAGAGAAGCCGTGAGATGTAAGGTCCAAGGTTGGAGAACTGATAGGGGCAGAGAGGAGGACTTCTAAGAGGCTTAGGAAGTTTCTTAATCGGTGGGGGGCCGGGGGGGGGCTGGCGGGAAGGCGCAGGGAGAGGCGGGCAAATCCTCCCCGGATGCCGAGTCACTCGCTGCGTCCGAAATGCCATATCAAACAGTAAATACTCAAAAAGTTTACTTAAGTTCGTCACACTTTTGAGTAAATATCAGTAGTACGCATCAATTGGGACGTACTACTCAGAGCACACTTCCTGCCGTCGGGAGGGAACGTTGTTACCATGGTTGTTACCATGGTGACCACTCCTATCAACGCAGCTGTGCACGGCTCCGCTCTTGACCGTCTACCTAAGCTACCAAACATCGTCGCATCGCATTGTGGGGAGTTTCTGCCTAGCTAGCGTCCATCAATCCATACTCATACATTTCTCTGGAATGAGTATGGATAGTGCGTACTATTGTGTACATGCTCATGTTTCGGACGCACTAAAACATCTCACACGCTGTTTTTGCGTACTCGTTAGTGTGGAAGGATGGAATTCCGGGCGCAGCCACCGACTGGTTCTCCCGTCTCCCGTCTCCGGTCTCATGTTATGACGCGCCTCGGCCCGTCTCATTGGTCGTCCTCGCTTGCTGCTCCACCAAACGGGGACGCTCGCCGGTCTAGTCGGCGCCTCCGCTGTCACCGGTGTCACTGATTGGACGCCACCCACCGCGTTCGCCCCACCGCCCTCCCACCATTAACACGTTTTGCATATGTGTCGTCATGGCGACGGCCGGGGGGACTCTGGCATCGCCGCTTATGCGTGCAGAACAGCGGAGCCTCTGTCTGTTGCTAAAATTACTAGTAAACAGCTTAAAGCACGTTAATGCATCGCATGTTTGGGTTCATTGAATTCGCAAACGTCACCGCAAACGAGGTGTGGCTAAAAGGTTTACACCACCGAGACGCTCATTAAACGGAAATACTCACAATTAACAGAATCAACTCTATCTGGGCCGTTTCCGCCGGCTTTCGCCTTATTTCCGATGCCCCTTTTTCACTTAGAGTCAGAGTTGTTTACTTGTTTATGTCTGAGAGTTCGTATCTGTTTCATCTACAGCGTCTGTACAACCTGATCTAGGCCAGCGCGCTTCCAGATTTTCGATTAATCCTCATTTAAGGGTCTTATTCCTTTTTTTTTTTCTTTTTTTTTTCATACACGCATTCCCCCCGCGGGAGGTCTTTGCTAATATTAGCGCTAATGCTGCCCATTGAGCCACTCCAGCAGACACGCCGCTCACAAGCTTAGTTAATCATTCAGAGGAATGTGTGTGTGTGTGTGTGTGTGTGTGTGTGTGTGTGTGTGTATATGTGTGTGAGAGAG
>CAAKHG010049973.1:0-10437 GCA_901007715.1 Dactylopterus volitans | reverse complement strand
GAGGGAGAAACCAATGTCAGGATCATCCCGTCACCGGGAGGAGAAAATGAGGCGCAGGGAGCAGCAGCCTCCTCGTCTCCCTGGCAACAGTCCATGTCTCCACGGGTGTTCTGTGATAGCGGTTAACCTAGTAAAGTTAATGATGGTAACGCGGAGACACACTGCGCTTCATGGCTGCTGCTAACCGCTGATGCTAACAGATGCTAACTGTGCTATAGCCATAAATAAAACTACTCACCCTGGCGGAAACCAAACGGAGGTGGCTGTCTAATATCTTTGAGCCCAGGTGGCTCCGCCCCCCGCTGACAAAGTCCCTGTAAGCCTCCGTACTTTCGTCTGCCTCCATTCGTTGTCTGCTCTAGAAAGACGTCTGGAGATCCAGCTGGTTGCTAAAGTCCACTGCCTCCATAGCAGGCAGCTCCTTTACATCTTTGGAAAAATGGGTCTTCTTCAGAAGGTCCGGATCACGTCCCGCATATTTGCTGCCTTTCTGCCGGCACTTTTCTCTCGTAATCCCATCTGCAGATGACTGTGTCGGACACACAGTCCCGGGTCCTCACGGCCCAGGAAGAGGTCCTGGCTTCATGATGGACAGCTGCTCTGAGTGAACGTGAACATTTCCATCCAAACACTGTGGTGCTTTTAGTGACCTGGATGGGCTTTTTCTGGGTTGCAGGCGTTTCCGTCCTCCAGTGCAGAAGCTCAGCCGGTTCCCCTCAGTCCCGCCGCCTCTCTGGAGTCCAGTTCCAGCCCGCTAAGAGAGGAGCCCCAGGCGGGCTTGAGGCACGGTCCAGGTCAAGAAAGCAAGACGGCTGCTCGAGAGGTCTGCACAGTCACCCAGAGGTAAAGGTCCACAGAGGGATCCAGACCAGACGTTTAGTTTGATATATCATTCTGTGCTTAGACAGAAAAATTCATATCGGAGGGTGCGTTTGCTTCCTGTTTGTTCATTGGTTAAGTTTGAATTTTAGTATTTAAAGTCTAAGGATGACAACCTTTCTTAAACTTAATCCCACTGTTCCTCTTCCACAAGAGCAACATGAAAGCAGACGGTGCGATCAGCTGTAGAACTACGAATATGTAACTTTAGGACGTAATAGAAAAGGGTGTAGCCGGAAAATGAGCAGGCAGATTCCTGATTCCTGATAGCTGATTGGTTTATCCAGGTCCAGCCGCTTTGGAAAGTTGCAAACGCACATTTACGCTGCATTATGGTTGTGACGGAAGCCACACGCACATACAGGGTTCATTGAACGTTTACCAGATGGATGCTAACAAGCCTCTCTGTTTGTTTAGCCCCGCCCTCAAGTCCCCCACGCGCTCCAGCGCGCGGAGGAAGAGTGTGGCAGCATCCCGGACCACCTCCACCTCCAGCGCCGCTGCTGCCTCCTCCGCCTCGGCAGTGGATGATTTTGAGGATCTGATCAATGAGTTCACTGATGACCGTCTGGAGGACGAAGTGGACCCCGACATCGCAGAGGACGACCTGCTGCAGGAGCTCTCAGACATGATTGACAGCTGAGGGCTTCACCGATTGCCCCGCCCACTCACCTGTCATCGCCAACATCATCACCTTCTTACCACGGAGCGATTTTTAAGACTCAAATGTAACCTTCTAGACATCTTCTCTGGCACATGTCCTGGTTAATTCTGCTGGAGTTCATGGCTGTGAAAGCTGAAGGTTTAGAGAGGCGTTGGCTGCATGCTGTGTGTGTGAGTGTGTGTGTGTGTGTTTACGCACGCATGCACGCACACACGCGTGCGCAGGCTGAACACACTCACCATGAAAACTGCTGCACTTAACAGTCACTCGCCACTGCCATTCTGTTTCTACGTGGCGAGGCCTTCAGTCACACGGTTCCCCGATGATGTTGAAGTGCGGCGCAGACGTCGCGACCAGAGAGGTTAATCAGGTCTGCTGGATGTTCTGGTTTTAGCCGTCTGTAATGTGGTCGCTGATCTTTTATAGCCGTTTTATTTTAGCAGATAGCAGACCAATCGCGGGACGCCTCAGGGACTCTGACGTTTCTACGTCGCTCATCCTCGCACTGTCAGCGTTGGGCCTATCGGCGTCATCTGAGAGAAGATCAACCTGCTCGTTGGTCTTCGTGTGTTTGTTCTGTCTCCTCCCCCTTTTCCACAAGCGGACTGTTCCAAGTGACTTGTACAAATATCTGTGTAAATAAAAAATGCTTTTAATGACCTACAGGGCCTTGGTCTCAGTGCTGAAATACCATTACCATGCCACTGTGGCGCTGATGTAAAAGCTGCAGGCGTAAGGTGCCATGAGGCTTAAGGTCACAGCTCAGGGTCCACTTGTGTGCCAGAATCTAGAGTGGTGGACATCCAAGCTACAGCGATTGCCAGAAGCCTGCAGCTGACGTCGGTAACATTAGATTCCGGCGGACGAGTGGAGCCTGAACTTTGACCTTAAGCATCCGCTAACAAGCAGCACTGATGCCACCATCCTGGCTGCAGCCCAGACCGGCTCCCTCCGGGGGTCTGAGGGTCTGGGGGGCAGCAGCACATGACAAACTGCTGCCAAATGCCGACTAGATCATAATGCAGGTTGTCTAGGGGTGCTGCCGGTGGTCTGCATGACACTGAAGAATAATCAAATAATAATCTCTGTCCATGCCGTGGATTTAGTAGAACAGCTAGATTCTTGCTATTATTACAGATACCTATCAAGAAATTCATGATATTGTGTCTTGAATTTTATATTAAAATACACAAAACATTTCAGGGGATGCTCAGTGCTTAGTTTGAAGGAAGAAAATTGGAAATAGGAAAAGAAAGGCAAGTCATCAAGCTCTTTTGAAATCCATCTTTTGGTCATAAGCATCCTTTAACCACATCGTAACTGCACTCGGAGCAGGTGACCTGCGGCGGGTAAATCCCGCCTATCACCGCATACCATAGCTTCCTGTTTAATGGGAGCCGTTTCCTCTTTGTGGTTTTTTTTTTCAAAATAATTATTATTCAAGCTATTTCGGCTTTGCGCCTTGGGCGCAGGGCTTTTATTTTGAAACGTGTCGGCCGGAAGTGGCGCGCGTTTTGCGGATTGTGCGTGTCGGTGAGCGCGGCTCGGGGAACGCTCGTTTGCGCTGTAATCAGTCGCCTCTCCGCCGCCGAGTCTGTGCTGACGGTCAGTAGCGGCTCCTCCACCGACCGAACCACGGAGCTTCCTGCTAGTTTTAGCATTAGCTTTTAGCACCCAGCGGACAACTTTAGCGGGGGGACGCACACTTCCTGTTTGCCGCGCGCCTCCATGGACGCTGTTCAGGTGGGTGAGTTCGCTGAGTCAGGTTCCTCTGACAGGAGCTAGCGTTAGCATGTGGCTAGCAAGGGCAGGGCGGGTTAGCCGCAAGGTGACGCGCAGGTGGCGAGGGGTCCTAACCTCATGTCTGTCTTCTCCCACACCCCGGTGGTCGCCCTCAGAAACTGGTTTCTGGATTCTCTCTGGACCTGGGACCCCTGAAGGAACCTCTGGGCTTCATCCGTGTCCTGGAATGGGTAAGGAGCGTGCGGAGAACATAGTTAAAGTAGGCATTGGTCTATTCCAGCTAGTCAGCATTGTTCTCATTTGTTCCTCGTGATGTTGACGTTTCCTCCTCTCTGCTCCGAGTCCACGGAGGTTTCTGGCTCCACGGAGGTTCTGGCTCCACGGAGGTTCTGGCTCCACGGAGGTTCTGACTCCACCGAGGTTCTGACTCCACGGAGGTTCTGACTTCATAGCTCCGAGTCTGGGTTAAACATTGAATAAGTGCAGCGAGTTCCTCGGTCTTGGCATTGTTCTGGGTGATCTTTGGCGTGTCCCGGGTTAATCATGGCCCAGCCCGTGAATGTGTAATGCGGCATCTCCAACCGCAGGTCAAACGTTAACTGAAATGACTGCGCCTGTGTGTGGTTTTGTTAAACCTGGTGTGGAGCCAGACCAACTTATCGCCCGGCCGATATTTGCGGGATACTATTATGTTGATAACACCAGGAAAATGATAGCTATGCAACGATGTTGAGTGCTACCAACAGAGCCAGAACAGTTTTTCGTCCAGCTGATAATATCGGCAAATATTTGTGGGTCACAAAGATATCAGCATTGGCTATTATAGAAGACCATTATCTGCCTATGTGATGCACCTCTAATAGAGGCAGGCTGATTTATTGGGCGGTATTTGCGGGTCAAAAACATATTGATAATGGCAGGAAAATGGACAATATGCGTTATTAAATACTTTTGAGAGAGTGGACTGATTTATTGGCTGATATTTATGCATCAGAAACATGTTGACCATCATAGAAAAAAATAGCTTATATGCGCCAATAGTAAGCACCTCTAATAAAACCAGACGGATTTTTGAGCAAGCCAGTTTTATTTGTAGGCGACAAACAGAAGTGGTGGATATTGACCCACTGTGTGCCTATATTAAGTACTTATGATAGAGGCACACCAGTTTATTCGCTGACATTTGTACATCAAAAATATATTGATAAGGGCAAGAAAATGGTAAATAGGTGGAGATATTAAGACACTTCTCATAGAGGCAGATCGATTTATGAGCCAATATTTGTGCATCAATAAACATTGATAACAGCAGGAAAATGGTAAATATGTGCTGATACTAAGTACTGCTATTAGTGCAGACCTATTTATTGGCTGATATTTAAAGGTCACAAACACTTTGATATTGACAGGAAAATGACAGATATGGGCTTACATAAAGCACTTCTTATAGAGCCTGACTGATTTATCGGTCAGCCGATATTATTTGGACATATATGTGTATCATCGAAAAAATGGTTGTTGTGCACCGATATGAAGTGCTTTTATCCAGTTGCATTTAGGAAGTTACGCGATAACAAAACACTAAATAGTTGTAGGTCCAGCAGAGGTCCAGCAGAGGGCGCCCTCCATTCATGCTGACCATGCCAGTCTACTGTCATCGGTGCCGCTCCTGTCTAGCACATTTTACCACTCAGCCAATGAACGTTTAGTGAACAGAATCACAGCTACGTTATAAACGGAAGCAAAACAGTGAGACAACAGGTGTTGGATTCTGGGAGAGGAAACTGAGCACTATTCTAAATATGAAGTCCAGCAGGGCATGATGGGAGATGTGGGCCATACTTGCTTCGCTGTAGAGTCCACATGACAGGATATGACTTTGACCTGTATTTAAATATTGGCCAATATATCATTGTCAAGACTTTTTTGCTCTCTAATATCGGCATCTGTATCGGCTTCACGAGTTGGTATCGGTCAGGTTATGCTGTGTTCAGACGCAGCTGTCCGGAGCTGGAAATATCAGCAGCGGAGTGACTGACGTTGTCGGAGGAACTTGAATGCAGCGCAGACTAAAAACAGCAGTGCTGAGGAATGAGGCCTCCAATAGCAGCTCTGTATTGTGTTTCTGCTGTGCTACTGTGTGTGTGTGTGTGTGTGTGTGTGTTAAGGTGTGAAGCTGCTTCCTCATGCTGCTGTTTGTCAAATAAAGTTCTAATATTCCTAATATTCATAGATGTGTGACGCAGTTCTCATAAAGCGCACCGATCATGCGGGTGTATGGGCCTGAATGTGGGCGGGGCCTCGAGAAAAATGCCTCACAAAATCTGTTTGCTGGCCTCGGCTACATTTTCAACCCTGTCAGATGGCCCCTTATTGGAACTACGTTTTTATGAAACCACATTACGCCTGTATTTCTACGCCGAGGCGAAGTGAAACAAAAATTGTTTGAAGTAAAACGAGTCAGTTTCGATGCGTCATTCACGTTGCACATACAGTTACGGCCATGTTATTGATAACGTCAGTGAAGATTGAATCTCGGCGTGTTTGTACACTTTGACACAAATGTATAAAGCATTTCGATTCAACACTTGTTACCACGGTTACAAGAATCATTTGAGTTTGGATGTTGACAGCTTCTCCAGGCAGGAGCAGCAAGCCCCGCCCCTCTGCATGCCGGCCCACCCCTCCAGCTGCGAGCCCCACCCACTCCCCATGCTAGCTCCTCCTCCTCCGTGTGCCACCCGCCTCCACGCCACCCCACGTGGAATGGGCGTGGCTGTTTGTGCTGTTTGTGCTGTTTGTGCGTGTGGCGCGATGATCAATGCTCCGGTGATGTCTCAGAAACATAAATGAAGGCTGCGTTCTGCATTCACGAGTCCTCCTCGCCGGCGGCTCGTATCTCTCCAGCCACTCCCTGAGGGGGAGGAATGCCTCAGCGGCTCCGATGGAGGCGGGGCTCTGGATGGCGAACCCCCGCCACGGCGGCAGAGTTTATTTGGGGCGCCGTCAGCCCGGCCCGGGCGGGTCACACGGGGCTGACATGAAAGCTGAGAGACGTTGTGCGAGTCCTGGGATCCTTGGAAAGATGAGCCTCATTCCTGAAAATCCTCGCCAGGGCAGGAAGCTCGCCAGACGCTGCCGCGCTTCCCTGCGTGTGTGCATGCTTGCATGCTTGCGTGCTGGTGTTTGACCTCGCTGGGCCGCGCCTCAACCTGCAGGCCCACCACATACCCCCATACCTACCTCCCAACCTGGCCCCACACCTGGCCCCCGACCTAGACCCGTTCCTGGCCCCCGACCTAGACCCGTTCCTGGCCCCCGACCTAGACCCGTTCCTGGCCCCCGACCTAGACCCGTTCCTGGCCCCCGACCTGGCCATCTTTGTCTCTGCATCCATCTGGTGGTTGCTGAGAAGGATGCTGGTCTGGAATGTTGGGCGGTGGATTTGGGAGTCGGTAAACAAAGGACATTATTCTGGAGAGGAAGCAGGAAAGCACGATCACAGCTCCAATCAGCACGCCTCTGATTGGAGAGAGGGTGTCTGCACATGAACATGAACATCCAATGAGATTATTTTACATTTGGTTTGACCTGTGAAAGTAAAAGTTTACAGGCCTGAAAGTAAATTTACAAACCAGGAAGTGATTTGTGGTCTGCTGGTTTATCAGCCTATCGGCAGGCTCCATCGATGTGTCGCAGCGACCTGCGTGACCAAGCACTCGTCGTTGTAGTCGGGCGTGTAACTGGAGCCTGGATCAGCTGAACTCGGCGGTTTGGAGCGGGACGCTTCACTCGGCTGGTCTCTGGGCTTCTCCTCCTCCTCCTCACAGGAAGCCGGTGCAGCTGTTTGGCTTCACACTCGTGTGCAGTCGAGGCCCGTCAGCGCTTCAGCGCCTCCTATCTGGCCTTTATAAATAGGGTGAGACTTCAGCAGGCAGCACCGCGGCTACATAGCGGTGGAGTTGTATGTACGCTAAAGATACGCGCAGTAAGATGTCCTGGCTGGTGGAGGAACCCTGGAGCTTCACCGGGATTTACAGGGGCTTTGAGGGTGGTGCTCATGGAACGCTGAGGTGCGGCATGGCGGCGTGAGTGCGCCGTCAGCTGATGGTAAAGGTTAGAGGAAATGACCCTCTGCTCTCCAGCCTTCCTGCTGGAGTCAGCAGAGTGGAAGCCACCAGCCTGTTTTCTTTCAGGACTCTGAAAGCTGAAGTTCCCCGCCGGACAAAGACCTCTTTGTCCTCTCGTTCCTGCCGTAGAATTTCCGAGCATCACCGTGTGGAACAATGTCATCTTCTTTGATGAAAATGTTCTTTGAGCTCCAGCAGTGAATGTAAAGCCTTTTTAAAATGCCTGTGTATATTTATGCTCCGGGGAGTGAAAGTCGGTGGCACCGTCGTTTAAAGAGTCGCTCTCATCCTGATCTTCTTGTAAAGTGCCATGAGATCACTTTTGTTGTGATTTGGCACCATATCAATAAAATTGATTTGACTTGATTTTGACCGTCTCCAGAAATGACAACAAAATGCGCTCATGGGGCATTAACAGCTTCTTCTTCTTCTTCTTCTTCTTCTTCTTCTTCTTCTTCTTCTTCTTCTGTGGGTTATTTGTGTTTGGATGGCGCTGCAGTACCACCGATGTCCACTCGCTCCATTTATCAGCTATAATTTAATGGTCAGAATAATATATCATCATCCTCCTATCGGCCAATGATTTATCCATTCAGTGCACCCCTTCCTTATGCGTGTGTGTGTGTGCATGTGTGCGTGTGTGTGAGATGGAGTCACTTCATCTGGGATGTTGTATTTCTTATGCAAATATGACTTCATATCGGCTGTGGAGGGGTCGGCTGGGCTGCTCGTGGTTACAGGATTCACCATGTTTGCGTCCGGCAGGCTGAGGGCGGGGCTTCCCACAGTTACCCTGGGTTACCAATGTCAGGATCATCCCGTCACCGGGAGGAGAAAATGAGGCGCAGGGAGCAGCAAACTCCTCGTCTCCCTGGCAACAGTCCATGTCTCCACGGGTGATCTGTGAGAGCGGTTAACCTAGTAAAGTTAATGATGGTAACGCTGAGACACACTGCGCTTCATGGCTGCTGCTAACCGCTGATGCTAGCAGATGCTAACTGTGCTATAGCCATAAATAAAACTACTCACCCTAGTGGAAACCAAACGGAGGTGGCTGTCTAATATCTTTGAGCCCAGGTGGCTCCGCCCCCCGCTGAGAAAGTCCCTGTAAGCCTCCGTACGTTTGTCTGCCTCCATTAGATGTCTGCTGTAGAAAGACGTCTGGAGAACCAGCTGGTTGCTAAAGTCCACTGCCTCCATAGCAGGCAGCTCCTTTACATCTTTGGAAAAATGGGTCTTCTTCAGAAGGTCCGGATCACGTCCCGCATATTTGCTGACTTTTTGCTGGCACTTTTCTCTCGTAATCCATCTAACCTGCCACAATCTGCACTTTCCTCCGTCTCGTCCATCGCTGTTATTTACTTCCTGCCCTCCATTTGCTTTCCGCGCGGTTTCAGAATCACGTGACTGAAAACAAGCGATTGCTGGCAACCCAAACTCACGTGAAACGTCTGTCAGACACGCCTCCTCTTCTTTTTTTCAGGTTTTCACCATCTTCGCCTTCGCCACCACCGGCGGTTACTTCGGCTCAAGCCACTTCATGGTCAAATGCTCCGCTGAGAAGATGCTGAACGTGCAGGCCGATTTCGGATACCCGTTCAGGTAGAAGACCCGGACGCGCCCGCTGGCGGCAGCCAGATCTGTGCAGAGCCGTCAGTCGAACCAGGTCCAGCAGCAGCTTCCACTGCGTGAACTAATGGCCAGTCAGGTCACATTGACCTGCAGTCAAGCGCCTCCTCTCCTCACTTCCTCTGATTGGCTGGAGTAGTGTCACATCTACAGGCTCAGGACGGCGCACACGGCGTAGAAATCATTTAAGGCCGACTCCGCCTTAAAAGGGTGCTGAGCAGAGCGAGCTTGCAACTGCAAATGATGCAATAATGGCTGAAACTACCACAATAAGAGCATGAGAAAAAGAAGAGTGGTGGCTCATTTAAATCTCTATGTAAGTGACAAAAAAAACCAACAATACGAATTACATTATTATCAAAACAAACTGTAAAGCACTTTACTTGGAATTATTAAAATATTATGGCTGTGTATCACAGAAGAGAAGAGAACCAAAATGCTGAGTGTTCTCTTAAAACCACACCGTGTGCTGCCTCCCTGATCTCCGGGGAGCCCCGGGCACCCTCGCATTGTTGTGGCGCTGTAAAAATGATCATTGAGAGGTTTCGATCCGCCCCAAAGCGGTCTCCTCTAAAGTGGCGTGCTGTGCCCCCTGCTGGTGGACCCGGTTCTGCGTTCGAACGGCCATGTTGAGGTTGTGCTTTGTGAGACGAGATCTTCATGTCGTGTGTGTTCATGCTCTCTTACCTGCGTCCCTGGAGAGCCCCGACTCAGGTGAGGACCTGCTCCGTCCACTCATATGCGAGCTGAGGCGGCCTCTAGAGCTCCCGCTCAGCTCTGCGTCTCCTCCCCTCAGGCTGCCGGCGCGGCCCTATCACATACCGGCGTGTGACGGCGGTGCGGCGTCCAATGAGACCTTCCTGCAGGGCGACTTCTCCTCCTCGGCGGAGTTCTTCGTGTGTGTGGGCGTGTTCGGGTTCCTGTACTGCACCGCCACACTGGTCCTCTACTTGGGCTACCAGAGCGTTTACCACCAGACCTCCCGCGGGCCCGTCATCGTGAGTACCCGCCCAGCAGCACGCCGCGCCCGACTGGAGGGAAGTTGTTGATGATCTGGTTGGAGGGTCAAAGGTCACTGGGTCACAAAGCTGGTGTCTGAGCTTAATACTACTGCAGGATTTTAGACAAATGTCAAATAGGGTCAATTCTGAAGTGATATACATAATATTGACTTTACTGAAGGTTATGGCAGAAAAAAAACATCACAATATATTTAGAGATCATTTAAAATGAAAACACTGAACACATCTAATGAGAGGTCAACAAACTGCTGTGGTATCTTGTCACTAAGCCTAATTTATGAGTGGTGACCAGAATATTAGGGACCCCTCCCAGTGTGACCCAGTACAGTCCAGCAGCGTCACAAACTACAGTCCCAATAACAATCATTCA
>CAAKHG010049972.1:3942-23367 GCA_901007715.1 Dactylopterus volitans | reverse complement strand
GTTGACATATCTAATATATATATATATATATATATATATATATATATATTTTTTTTTTTTTTTTTTTTTTTTTTTTTCTTATGTGTCTGCTTCACGCTTTCCTCACACCCATGTATCGGTATCGACTGTCGTGTTTAAACGGTGCAACCGTGAAAACGTTTGTGCCATGAAGATGATTTTTTTTCAGGTTTTTTACCTTTCGTGTTGCATTATTGACTGAATAAGAACCACCTACGCACCACTTTGTTAGACACCCCTAACAAACACTTAACCGTAGCAATCTGATAAAGCAACTGTAATCTCCGGCTTGAAATCTGACTCCACGATCACTTGTCCTGCACGTGCATGTGCATGCGTGCTGTGTGTGTGCACCGCTACTTGAGTGAAACACTTTAAATGTAATACTATGCTGCAAATAAGCTTAGTGTGGGCACTCAGCAATAGGACTTGATGGTCAGCGACGAGATAGGACAAGAGAGCGGGGATCAGAATCCTTTGTCAGACGCATTCATGAGCTCATTCATAATTTGCGCCAGTGACCGAAATCCTCAAATAAACTCATTTTCCCGAAAGACACAGAATTGATTGGCAACTCTTTGTTCAAAAAAATCGTAGAAAGAAAATAATGGACAAATATACTCAGGCTGGATAAATGTCTTTTTTTTTTTTTTTATGAACAGCATATTGATGACATCTAGTGAATAAGTGTTAACCAGTGTCGAAACATCCTCAAGGAGTTGGGGTGTAAAAGACAAGTTGATGAATCATCGACATTAGCTCAGACGGGACCTGGTCATCTTCATATCAGGCTTTGCAGCTGTTTCTGCAGTGGGAAGATAAAGCGGTGCCGCTGAGGACAAGAGGTGATGAATTTTGTCTTAGTTAGAATCGTAAAAAGGGAAGAAGAAAAAAAAGAGAGGGAGAGAGAAAAAAACGCAATTTGTGCAATTCTAACCTGACATAATAAGCCTTACTACATATTCATTTCTGCCTTGTAAAGTGAAATATTTTTACCGAGAAAAACTTCCATATATGCATGCACGAGGCTCAAGGCTCGCATCAATACTGAAATTATTACTGAATTATTGCAGGGGAAGCAAGAGACGATGTAATTTTCAGGGGGTTGTGCAATTCAGTGCAACCCTGTTATTCTGCAGCTCTGAGAGGAGCCTTGTGGCATTAGGAATAAATGGGAAAATAATTAGCAGAGCATACGCACTTGGACCTGCAAGAGGAGAGCAAGGTCTTTGTAGCGCCGCCTGCGCGCCCACGTGGGCCTTTGTGTTTGTGTTCTCGCTGCACAAGGCCGGCCACAACAGGAGCGGGCCTGACTGACAGCCTGAGAACCCTGAGAGCAGCAAAAACCTGTGGGCAAACACACGCAATCAGAACTCCGCGGCTGCGCCGCCAGCGCCGCTCCGAGAGGTATCGCGAAGTATCGGCGCGCAATCAGCTTCAGACTGGTAGAGGAAGAGAAATGCCGATGTTTCCGCAGCGCCTCCTCTGCCCGGCCCACTTTATTCCACGCTGCGAGCTGCACACAACCCACAAGCGAACACACGCGGGCCTTTGGGGCGGCCGCGCGCTGTTGTCCGCGCGCCCGGAGAAACGCCGATTTCCACACGGCTCGTCTGCGACAAAAGCGGAGCCCGACATGCATGATGCAACGCGGCCGCCTTCGCCGGCAAGCCAAAGGAGGTTGCGCAGAAAACAGGGCTTGGTCAAATGGTGCTGGCAGATAATTCTTACTGGAGGGCATGTTTTAATGCGCAAGGCAGCCGAGGAACGAGAAACGCTTGCTACGAAAGATATCCCCGGGATAGAATGCGGATGTAGTCTAAGCATGCACACGAGAGCGGCTGTTTAGCGAAGGGCATCGCTGAGTGGGATAAGCGCTTGTAGAAATCCTTTGCGCTCTGTGGACGTTTGGGTCACCTGTGGATTGTTTTCAAAATCTAGAAACGCGCCTTTGTTTACTTCGCTTGGCTTTAGTCAGTGTTGTAATTATGATAGTAATCATGTATAATGTATTTGTATAACCCCCAAAAGTAATTACGAATCAGAAGTGCAAGGACACTTGAAAAAGTGCGTTGAAAGCCGACGGTCTCGTTCCTCTACATCCTCAACTGAGCTCATGCGATTATATTTTCGAAACTATGCAGAAAGTGCGCTGACGTTTTGGTGTCCATGTACTATTTATTGTCTCTTTGGTATGCAGATATGGGACTGCAGGCATATTTGTACAATGGTAAAAGAAATGTTACACTGCATTTGAGGGCGCACTAAACCCTACACATTGACAGATGCCGTATATCTCTGTAACTACCAGAACTATACAAATACTACAATTATATCATAATGAAGGTAGCGCTCGCGAGATTTCTGTAGAGGTGGAAGCAATGTCGTAGTTGTTGCTGAGGAAATGGAGATGGAATACAGCATAAATGAGAGAGACTGGATTTCCAATAATGACAGTTGAGCCCCTCCTGATGAAAATGGCTCATGTGACCATATCTCGGTTTAAGTGACCGGTGACTGAGAGGAAGTCACAAGTTAATCAAAAATGTCCAAAGAATGTCTGTTTCAAATCATATGGCCTGTGCTCCACTCCTCCATCGACAAACAAACTATTCTGGACAGATAATTGACAATTGAACGTTGAGAATAAAATGAAGAATTTTGTAAAGAAAAAAATCCTATGTCAAATGCTGAATTGAAAGAGCTCATTAATCATAATGATCACCGGTGCTAAAGCTTAAGAAAGTTGAGAATTATTTCCTAAGTGCCAACAGCAAAGCATTCAATGTCAGTGCCATATTGTTTGTAGAAAGCATGGATTCATTTTATCGGAAGTTTAAAAGTTATTAAAAGGTTTGAATGGAGCGAAAATGTATGAAAAACTCATGGAGGACTTTGAAGAACAAAATGTAGCAGTAAAAATAAAAATAATCGCCGCGCTCATCCACTATGTTGGGCGATTCTGCTATTTGTGAAGATGGGCCATTACAGGGCGGTAATGACCCAACTCGCTGTGTTTTATTTATTTGATTACTTTCCATTGTGCTCCATTTTCATCTAGCAAGGGGGCCCAGGCTCTGGTGGTAATGGTGGAGGGTTTTGGGGTAGTGGTGAGCAGTTTTGAGGGTAGTGGCGAGGGGTTCGGCGGTGGCGGTGGGCGGGTTTGGGGATGGTGGTGGGCGGGTTTTCTTAGGTGAAGACAGCCGCAATTATTTGCTTGGCTTCTGTTTGACAGATCAGTTTTGTCCTCCTCATTTTTTTTTTTTTTTCCGAGTGCCACTCCCAATGTCGCCATCGCTCACCACGTAGCCTTCGCGAGCGGCGTCTATTGTCTGAAGCGCCGGGCGCTGGCATGGTGTTATTGCACGCCACCGGGGCCTCTCACCGCTGATTGATGGGTAAGCGCCGCCCATTCATCTTAACTTCCATCTTGTAACGATGGCAAAGGACACAATAATGGTGAGAAGCCAAGAAAAAGGGTCCAGATTTTAGGCCAGGTCAAAGTTTGTAGAGCTGACGGGATGGATGGATGGATGGATGCACATATAGCTCTTATTTTTATTGTTTTGCGGGCAGCGTGTTTCTCAAGGTTTCTAATTATGATATTGCTTTTTTATCTCTACTCGAGCATCTTTCTTTTTCTCCTCCCCCCTTCACTGTCTTCCTTGCTTCACTTATATACATGCACCTAATCCCACATGGCCCTTCCATCTTGCAGACGTCTGATAATGAGGTAATTTATCACCACTATGTAGAGAAGGCCTCTTTTTTTTTTTTTTTTAATGCATGTGTTTTCACCGTCCTGGAAAAGACATGTTTTCCGACAAAATTGCTTTTTTTTTTTTTTCTCGAGTCCTGATAGCGTTAATCCCCCAGAACCGTCATTTTAAAAGCACCAGACGCGTCTCCATCCCCTCTCATGGAGTGCAAAAGCCATTAAAAGTTGAACATTTCCTCATAATGGCATTATGAGTGGATTTTGCGTGGCCTCTGTCTGTCTGAGTCTCACCAGGCCTCAGCGCTGTAAGTGCTCGTGTTCTCCCACAAACAAAGTTTTGCCTTTTTTGGTAGTTTTCAAAAATTGTTTGCTAGTCTAGTTTTTTTTCTTTTTCTTTATCAATGCCTAGTTTTTTTTGTTGTTGTTTTTTTAAGGCGGTTAAAAACGAGAGAACAAAAAAAATTGCATAACTATGATTTTGATATGTGCATGGAAAAATACTTTCAATACATCTACCTAAATGAAATATACGTATTTCATATCCACCCAAAAGAATGGGTGTAAATATGAAACAAATGTAGTTTTATTATTAAAGTTAATATAATAAAAAATACTACTTTTTAATTAAAAAAAAAAAAAACACACAAAATTCACACTGCTAGGAGCAATTTCTTTTCCAAGATAGTTAAACTAACTCTTAAGTCCAGACCTGACTGTTGTTTTTCCTCTCGTGTTTTTCCAACACAAACAAACACAATTTGCTCTGATAAGTCGCCATTTTTGAAAACGCGAGTTTACAATTTCAGACGGAAGCTGGCGCACCCTCCCATGACTTTACCTTGGCATCATACAGTTGGCATATCAGCAAAAGCAGACCATTCCTAAGAGCAATGAATCATGCCTCGTGTGAAGCACGTCATTTAAATGTCCACTCAATCCTCCCTCCCCTGTAGAGATGCAAAATGTCAGCGGATCCGCGTGTAGCGTTTTGCGCGATGTGCAGTATATAATAATCGGCTATGAGCACCGACAGGTGACGTGAACAACGCGGATTATTTGGGTACTGTGGCAGCTGTCAGTGGGTGGGATGTATCAGGCAGCAAGTGGACATCTTGTACTCAAAGTGTAAGAAGCAGGAAAAAATGCTCAGGCGTGAGGATTTTGACAAGGGCCAAATTGCGATGGCAGGGTGACTGGGCCAGAACACCTCCAGAACTGCAGCTCGTGTGGGGTGTTGCCAGTCTGCAGTGGTCAGGACCTGTCAAAAGTGGTCCAAGGAAGGAAAAGCGGTGAACCTGCGACAGGGTCATGGGTCACCGAGGCTCATTGGTGCAGATGGGCAGTGAAGGCCGGCCCGTGTGGTCCGATCCAGCAGACACGCTGCTGTAGCTCACAAGAAATGGAAGTTTGTTGTGTGCGAGGCTGTGTAGCTGCGGACCAGTCGGGGGTTCCCATGCTGACCCCCGTCCACCGCTGAACGCACCGACAATGGACACGTGAGCATCAGAACTGGACCAAGGAGCGATGAAGAAGGTGGTCTGGTCCGACGTGGTTGGCCGGGTGTGTGAGCGTCACTTATTTGGTACCAGGACGCACGACGGGAAGAAGGAAAGCCGTTGACTAACGCATTGTTGCAGACCCGGCAGGGGCCTCTCTCTGCAGGATGATGCCTCCCGCCACCAAGCGAAAAACGGCTCAGGAGCGGTTTGAGGACCACAACAGCCACTCCAAGGTCTTGTCTCGGGCCTCCAAATTCCCCAGATCTCAATCCAATTGAGCAGCTGTGGGTTGGTAGCACATCCCACAGATGCCACAGATAAACAAGTCAGATCCATGGAGGCTCCAACTCATAACTTACAGGACTTAAAGGACCTCCTGCTAACAGCTTGGTTCCACAGCGCACATTTGGAGGTCCAGCCGGTGCAGTTAAGCTTCACAAGATGCCAAAATCAACTGAATATGATAATAATAATAACACTGACCGTTATCCAAATCAGAACCTGAAACGTTGCCCACTGTGCTGACAGCACTGCCACAGGCCTCCACGGCTGGGACGGGCAGCAGTTGTTTTTCATTTATTTATTTATTCATTTTATGTGTCTACCATGAAAAAAAAAAAACGACAAAGCAAGAACATCCGTCAGCGTGCCAGACCCGTTGTTGATCCTTCAAATGAAATCTGTGCTGAGCTGAAACTTGAGGTCCTTTCCTCTGCCGGTGTCACGGGCCCGACAGAGGTCATCCGTGAGCCAGGTCTGGCCCCTGAGTCCATGTGTGCTTGCCGGGTACACTGAGCTCTTCTTCAAAGTCGCACGGACGGTGGCGTCATCGCTACGCAACAGCTGCCCGCGAGACCCTCTGCACGGGCGCCGCTATTCCAGACGCAGCCGCTGAAGGAGATTAATGCCACGACACTTTCACTGAGCTTTATGTCAGGGAGCTGTCGAGACTCTGCTTTTTACAAATTGCATCCCGATCCAGGACGCGTTTGCGCTCGTCTTTTTTTTTTTTTTTTTTTTTTTTTTTCCCCGCCTTTCTTTTCCTTGAGAGGAAATAAACGTCTTCATAAAAGGCGACCAAAGGATATTATTCACCGGTGAAGTTCTGCGACAGAGAGCGTCGCTTTAACAAGCCTGCGCTTCACAAAACTGTCGGTTGACTTTTCTTTCTTTTTTTTCATTCGACGCACGCATACGCACACTTGGGGGCACACACTCCCAATGTCCTCCGGAAAACCGTGGACACACACGCACACGCGCGCGCGCACACACCAGCACGCACACGGAAGTGCTCGCCGGCTGAGCAGAGATCAACAAAGAGGGGCGAGGCACAAAGAGTTTCACAACTCACTTACAACCGATCTGAGTGACGGCCAGCGGGGAGGGAAATCAATAGCAGGAGGGGAGACACCATCAAAGCTGTCCGCGGACCAACATCCCGTTACTGTCGACAGGTTTTAATCCATAAAGCTGATGTCTCCCCCTGAACAAAGAGAGAGAGGCAGGAGGTGCTTCTCTTATCTCTATTAGAGCGTCGAATTACAAAGGCCCCATCACTGCGCAGTCATGGAGGGGAACTGCGCGGGATTGGGGCGAGGATCCGTCGCTCCAGGAGAAGGATAGCTTTCATTTTGTCTGGCTGGTTCATAATGGATGAGGACGCTTGTTGTAACATTAATACAGGTGTGTCATAGAGGGGAGAAAGAAAAAAAAACAAAAAAACAACAACAATCGTCCATTAAACCAACAGATTTCATAAATAGATTCATAAATAGTTGGAAGCTTTTATGTTCGTTATGTTTTCTTCTTTTTTTTTTTTGTTTTCCCGCATTTGGAATAAACATGTACTGTATCAAAGTTACAAAAGTTAAAAGCTCAAGTAAATTTAATCACACACAAAACATATAAATGAGTACGAGTAGAAATGAGGCTATAAAATGCGCCACAAAGAGAAACACCAGCGATGAAGAAGTGAACTGAACCATGAAGGCAGGAACAGGCGATTGTGGCGACTGCAACTATAACCTTTTCTTTTATTGTTTATTCGATGGAGATGGATAAAAGATAAAAGATTTTATGATTGCAGGAGAAGTCGCCCAAATCAAGACGGGGAGGAAATGAAAGTGCAAATCAAAGACAATGCGTGTCTGATATTGGCAATTTTTTTTTTTGATGAATAACATAGGGTGGACAAACTTAAATGTTTTTTTTTTCTTTTTTTAATGATTATACTTATGATGGTAACTTGGCACCCCAACATACGATACCACGGAAACAAAAAAAAAAAAAAAAAAAAAACCTGACGGAGACTATTTTCATTGTCTCAAGACGAAAAAGAACAAATTAAAAGTCAAGTGACATCCTGGCTCGATAAACGTATTGGTAGTTGGGAATATAATTATATAGCAGAATTACTTTGCATCAACGTACAACGTAAATAAGCTAGGTAGCAACTAAGCGTAATGCTAGCTAAAACTTAATAAATTTAGTGGAATAAAAGTGTCCTGTTCGGCTCTGCGATGTGGTGGAGGTTAGAGGTTTGTTTTGCGGGTGTAGCTCCGTCTCATGGCGGTAAACTGCAGCTGAACGAACGGGGGTGGGTGCACGGGATGGGGGACCCCACCCCCTCCTTGTGGGTGGAGAGTGGCTGGGATCTGGCTGGAAGTTTGCTGGCAGCTGGAAGGTTTTTTTCTTTGGCTGGGAAATTCCAGGTGGCGGCGTCTGCAGTTATGGTTTTATGCATCCAGTTCCAATATACCTGCTTTAGAGATTTTGGAGAAACGTAAGGGGAATTTGGACGTTGGATTTGTGGTGATGGCAGTGTTAATTTCATCATGGAAATTGATTTGCAACCTCTTGACGAGACTAAGCTTTTATGTCGGAAAACTTTAACAGAGGACAGAGGCAAAGTTTTGTTTTCCACTTAACGGAATGCTTAGAGTAAATATTAGTTTTACTACTTTCCTCTGTTCCCCGGGTAATCAAGCAAACAAACAAAAAAAAAAATGCTTTTATGTTGATTGCATTGTCTTTAGGTAAAACGCTCATTTCCATAGCACTAATATGAGGGATTTCAAGTGTGCTTTTTAAAAAATGGTTTCAAGCTGAAGCCAATTGCAACTGCTGAAATAGACAACTAGAAGCTATAAATTAGAAATGAAACTTACTGGAAATGTACTTAGTTATTAAAAAAAAAAACACTGCCGGCTGCTGTGAGATGGTGAGGAACATTTTGGGATATCACTCTATCTATTTCTTGTGCAA
The DNA here is from genome assembly GCA_901007715.1 of Dactylopterus volitans. Classification (NCBI taxonomy): domain Eukaryota; kingdom Metazoa; phylum Chordata; class Actinopteri; order Syngnathiformes; family Dactylopteridae; genus Dactylopterus; species Dactylopterus volitans. Next base: position 14,868 of record CAAKHG010049972.1, on the reverse strand, counting down.
TAACTATTCATAAGAAGGGGTGATTTTTTTTTAAAAAAAAAAAAAGAGAGGACTCGGTTGGAGATTGTTCACCTTTGATATTCAATGTTTAGCATCGAGATGTGATTGGAAGGTCTGAAATCTTTCCATTGGTCTTTTGATCTATCCTGTTTTTACAAAGATTGTGATTTATTTATTTTTTTTAAACGTTCTCAAGCCCCCCAAATTTAATTCCATTCATCTTGATTCTACTGGAGTGAAGGCAAAAGGAGAGTGAGATGTGGAACCGGGCCGGATAAGTAAAACCAAAACTCTCTCCAATGATAGTTTGCGCCTGAACGAATGATCATTTGACCCGACAGCGATGCAAGGCAAACACTTGAGAGATGGAATTTAAATAAATAAATAAATATATATATAGATCATACATTTAATGCAGCACTCCAATTCCTTGTCTACCCCAGATATGTCAGCCGGCGTGGTCATGCATGTGCATGCAAAATGAATGACTATTCTGTCAAGTCAGCGAAGTGGAAGACGCATTGATCCACTGGAGATCCAACCCGACACCAGCAGACTCTCGTCCATCTCCCACAGTCCGATTCCTTCACCCTCCTCCCGGAGACGGGAGCCTCGTTTGATCCGCCGCCTCATTGGCTCCGTTCACTCCCCCTTTAAGAAGTCGGTGCGTGTTTGTGAATGTACATCTCTAGTCAGCCAGGGAAGTGTGTGTGTGTGTGTGTGTGTGTGCGTGTGTGTGTGTCCGTCCATTCACAGACAGCCTCATGCAAAATTCAGCAGACCCCGAAGCCCCTCGGTGCCGCCGGTCTGCCCCGTGCTGAATCAGAGGGGTGTGCGCTCGTGCTGGCACACACACCCAACCGTCACCTACTCCCGCACAATAATTTCCTTTTCCTTTTTTTTTTTTCAATTTCCCTTTTTTAAAAATCTATTTATACATATATATATATATATATATATATTTTTTTTATCTCTGCGCCACACAATCCCCGCATCTCGTCTTCTTCCTCGCCGCGCAACCTTTCCTCGGCCTGTTTGCGCTCAGCGGGGCAGAATTAGCCCATCTCTCTCAATTCCTCCGCTAGATCCTGCAGGTAATGACAAATGTTGCAGTCTGCTGCCATTATTTCACAGATCAAAGCGGTGAAATTGGAGCTGGCTCGGCTGAAGAAAAAAAAAAAAAAAAGCCAGGCCTCTACTATTTTCACCTTTTGCATCAGTCTCGTTGCTCCCTGCCAAAAGGTTTCAGACTTTCTCTTGCTTTCTGTGTGTGTGTGTGTGTGTGTGTGTCCAGGCACACGCCCTCTCGCCTGCCTTTTATCCACAAATTGCTCGAGTGTGTCTTCCCAGTTGCTCAGTCTGAAGACTCCCCCTGGTGGCAGGTACTGGAAGGCCAGCAGGAAGCAACAAGCAACAAGCTTCAGAAATCTCACCGGGGCTTTAAATATGAAGTTCATTAAATCTCCTCAGAGACAATTCAAATTAAAGTTTAGAGAAATTCTAACATCTGGCCTCCTCATCTGTTCCTTCTATATATTCCAACCCAAACCAGCAGAACCACTGAGCCAGAGAGAAAAAAGCCACACAGCAGCATATCAGGAAAAGCCCCAAAAAAAAAAAAAAAATACCGAGCTAAAATCAATCAGCGAGTCAAAACGAGCGCATGAAGATTTCTTTTTTAAATGTGAAGTCGTCATGGCATCTAGCAAAGTGCATAGGCAGAAGGTTACATACTGTACATGCAGTAATCATGAGTTCACTCATGAATGATGCATTGAGATGAATGAAAAATGAACGCATGTTGCCGATACAGTGTATCTGCGATGCGAACAATAAGCTCTGCGATCGAAAAAGCTCCCACAGTCCAATAATCACACATTCAAGAATGCGGCTTCTCGCAGCGACTGAGCTGAATATATTTCATTTCCTGATTCCATATGTCTCATGTTGAGAAAAAAAAAAACCTGGATGTTATTTAACAGGTTTCCATTCACCCTAAACCAAAAATGTGCATTTCTTTTGAATTTAGCCACGCCTATGGTACGTCAAGATTGATGTATGTACACAGATATCTGCATATGAATATACAGATTTGATCTGAGGCCTCCTGGTTCAAGTCTGAATAGCTTTGACCAATCACATTTTGGGGACTTAAGTTGCGTTGATTTAGCTTTTTGCTTTGTCTGAATTCGCATCAATCGGAATCAGAGTCAGAAATACTTCATTAATCCCGGAGGAAATTGTATGGTCTTCTTCAGCTCCCTCTATAGTTGCTAATCGGACCATAAAGTATAACTGGCAAAGGGTCAAGGATGTCTCGGCTTGGCTGTCCGCTGGCGACACCGGAGGCCCGCGAATTCTGGCCGCTGTCCCCAGAGGCTGTTTCATAACCGATGATCTCCTGGATTAGTCAGGTCGAGCTTTTCTCTGGTCCAAAGTTGGGGTTCTTATTTACCTGCAGCAAGTTCTCTTTTTGTTCTCCATGACATGTTGCACTTTTGCAATCATAAAGCAGTTTTGGAAAGACGAAGGATTTGCACGTTGGACGCCTCGAGATCGGATTAGTCACGCCACTTCCGGAGATGGTCTGAGCCACATATGGCTGCATTGTTTTGGCAAAGAGTGCGTGACTGTGTCCTGGGTCACACGGAAGGACCACTTACGTCTTTGCAAGACGAAATACACCCTCATTCATAAGCATCAGTTTACGGGTTTCACGCAGACACGGTCAAGATGGGGTGACTGACGGCGCTGCCCCTTCGGCACTGGAGGCGCGCTGCTGCCACTCGCTGCTTAAAAACATGTGCATCTCATCTGCATAATGAGCAGGGGAGTAACATCCAGCAAGAAATGGCCGCCCGAGACACATGCGGACACACATTCTAATGTAGCCGTAAACCCACTGTCCACTTGATGATCAGATGCATGTTTAATGCAGGTCTGGGCAGGGCTGCAGAATAGCAATGTGGAGACAGAGGTGTTTGATATGCAACAAAGGTCTCTGACCTGGGGGTCAAGCCTTTGTCCCGGTGGTCACTAAAAGGTTAATCAGGCTCGTCTTGGACCAATTAAGAGACAACCTAGTGGATTTCTCTGCGTTTCTACCTACCGTTCGGTTCTTGGGCATGTGCGGCTTTCTAAAAGAGGAGCTTTAAAGCATAGATGCTGATGATCCCGCCATTTTGACGATGCCACCATTACAGTCCAATCAAGTGAGCCATCTGGATGCCTGTTATAGAGCAAATTAAGGCCACCCGCAGCGCCATGTGCTGATGCTCTCTCGCTGATGCAGCTTCAGGGCCTTCTGGTTCTACAGAGTTAGACAGGCACAAGAGATCCTCAAGTTTGCCACAAAAATGAGGGCCCCCCCCTCCCTTTTTTTTTTTTTTTTGGCCTGACAAGGAAGAAAGGAACAAATTGTGTGTGATCTCGCAACAGCTGCAGATGACAGCGTGATATAGGGGCAGACAAGGATGGGCGGGACGTGTCAAGTGCAATGGGAGTTTCAAGTCAAGTGGGTAATGTTCTTCACCAACCATTTCTGTGTTTATGTGTGTGCACGGGTGTTTGAGATGGGCTGGGCGGAGGTATGGTGTGTGTGGGTGTGTGTGTGTGTGTGTGTGCTGGCTGTTGAACATCTGGGCGTCTTTTTGAAGTACCCAGGTGCATAGTGTAGCGACAGCTGCTCCGCTTCCATCCCTTCCTCTCCGAAATGCGAGGGGAGCCTGACAAGCAGAAAATCCCCCTTGATCAACCACACCTTCCTCCCAAACCTGTCTTTTCTTCCTGTCATTCTGGCATTATACACTGTATCACGCCAGCACTGCACGTCCTCCATCCTCTCCTCGTTCGCCTGCCCCTCGAGTGCTCAAATCGTTGCTGGTAAATCGGGGCAGATGGACCAACTCCTTCGGTAGACGAATGTTACCCCCAAGGAGCAATTCTCATCATAATCTGTCAGCTTGGGTAACGGAATCAAGTAGCTTCTTTAGCGGCCAGTCAAGCATGTCAATAACAGGGAGTCTGCATCATTTCAAAGGTTTGATACGAGGGGAAGGAAAACAACCGGGGGAAAGGCTAATGTGGCAAAAATCTCTGCATTCGATATTTCCCACCAAAAACCTCTGGGTACTAATTAGAGAACCTCGGCTGCTGGAAAATGACATGCCCCAAATGAATTGAGCGTATCTACAACAATTAATGTTGGTGCCATGAAAAAGCTAACAGAGATCTGTGCCTTTCCGCCCGCTGTACGAAAATGGAATTTGGAGACAGGGTGCAGCGCTGATGCGGGTATAGAGCCGCCGTGTCGACGCCCCGCGCAAATCAATCGCAAGCTGTCAGTTTACCATTGAAAGGACAATTTTTACGTGTCACATAGCCGGTCTTGACATCTTGGCCCTTCCCATAAGTCGTGATGGCACACCGACTCAAAACCAAACCAAATCAGTGCAAAATATTACCCAAATAACACGATAAAGCCCCGCAGGCTAACATGGAGGGCTTGGGATTTTAAAGCTATAGCTTGTCATCAGGGGGTCAGTTGAGATCATTTGTCTTTTTTTTTTGTATCTATGGTTTTCACATGTTTAAATGCGCTGTGATGCCTTTGCTTCCATGGTTTTCCAGGCTCACACGTGATTGGTCTCAGGCCACAAACCTGACAGCTTCTCTGAAGTTTGCATTTTAACTTGCAGATAGAGTTTTAAAGGTTTCTCTTTATCTTTGCTCCCCACAACAATGATAACCCTTTTTTTTTTTTAGCCTCCTTTGTAGCAGTTGCGGTATTGTTGAAGATAAAACAGACTGCCGGGAGTCTCCTCAGCAAACCACAAACTCGGACGTAATTTCTCATTCATTTAACTTGTGCGAGCGCAACTTTCCCCTTAGATTCGATGCCTTCCCTCTGTTAACTCCAGGACTTTTATTCAGCGCGGTTCTCGATTATGATGTATTTCTGTGGCGCCGCAAACGCGATGCACAATTGCTTTGCGATGCACTGAAGCGGCAGCATTAGTTCAGGTTACTTAGAAACTGCGCAGAGTGAGGCCCGAGATGCAACATGAACATGCCGGAATTTGGCAAGCGTCGACGCCTTGGCGCGCTGGTTTTTAAGCCCAGCAGAGGAGGCCAAGCGTCTGGCGTATGAATGCGCGCGTGTGGGTGCATGCGTGCGGTGGGGACCGAGGGGTAAGCACGCGAGAGCACGTTCTCCATAGCAGCCAGTGTGGTCCACAGACATGGTCCAATTGTTTCATTACGTCTCCTGCACAGCATGCGAGCTCCATCCTCTAATCTAATTTACCAATCAGCAGGTGTAATTACACCCTTAGATCTGCTCCACTCGCCACATTGGCTTCTGTCTTCTGCTCGAGTGCGGCAAATAAAACCGCCGCCCCGGCACCCCCCCATTAGCAGAAAGAGAGGCAGACCTGAAGGAGGCCCTACAAATGAAAGCCTTTACAGATTAATCAGGAGAGGCTCAGTCGTGAGCTTCTCTTAATTAAAGCAGTGATTAATGGCAATATGGTCCCGTGCATGAGAGCCGTAACTTATGAGAGGCCGTAAATGGTGATGGGGGAACCTTATTTAGGTTTTTATGAGTTGACATTGTACTTTCAGAAAGGCTGCATCCTGCGTCTGGTATATTAGCAAAGTTTTGACTCTTCAAAGGTTATTAGTTTTGCATTTTTCATTTATTTTCATTTTTTAATTCGTTTTTGTCTTCGGTTAGTTGTGCTCTTCCGGCACAATTTGTATTATTGAAAATGCTGAGTTTTGGTCGGGTTTTTATGAGTTTCACTCATCATGTGAAGTCCACAAAAGCAGACTGACAGCAGCGATGTGCGAGGCGCTCCTGAAAAATATTGGCCATCGACAGGTAGAACAACAGTTAGAAGTCGCATTGTATGTTGACCCAAAAGCTTCTGATTGAAATCAATTGACAGAGATGCAAACGATAGACTTTCTAATGTAAGCTCATACAAGTTTAATGTTGTGAATGCACGTTTATAATTGTCTAATTTCAGTGAATGTTTTCATCATTGTGTTCATTAACAGCATTAACCTTGCCCGTCTCCTCTCCTGCCGTCACGTAGAACCATTTGCAGGGTTTGTAGAAAGTAATGTCGTAAAAAGTTTGAAAAAAAGTTTTCAAAGTTATGGATATTCTTGATTTTTAATAAAGTCAGCAAAAATGTTGGATTTTCAGCGAGATATTTTTCCACGCATGACCGTCATCGTCATTATCGCAGTCCCGCTGTTACAGTGCTGTCCTGTCTCCTAAAAAGGACATTGCTATCCAACTAAAACACACTCTGAATTGTGTTTTTAGTGCAGCATATTTTTTTGTTCCATTGAAATCCTCCAATGAGATGACATCTTCATATAGTGGTGAAGTTAAGGAGGAAGCTGATTCGGTGACTTTGACTTTGGACTTTGACCTGACTTTGGAACGAGAGACACATGTTTGATGCTGCGACTTGTTTTGTTTTTTTGTTTTACTTCTGCAAAAGAATGCATTATATAAAACCATGAGCATCATCATCATCAGTCCTCAAGAGTGATGTCATTTTTGTAACCATGACAACAACGCTCAAGGTTCTGAACCCTTCTATGGTTTTAACCCAAACACTAATCCTTCCCTGAAGCTGATCCAGTCTTACATTCGTGACATCATGAAAAGTCATTATTTTGTGGAGCCAGAGGGCATTTTATACTTTTACATGCATCATAATACATTTTTTCATCAACGTATGTCATAACAGATGAATATGTTTAAAAATAACAATAATCCATGTGCAAAACGATTGAGGATTCAGTTTAGTTATACAGGAAATTTTAATATAAATTCAATGTATTCACATTATAATGATCAAAACATGCAATGAAAGTGTTTGTCAAGGTGCTATTTATTCTTACAGCTTACACACGACCATTTTAGCTGTGAGAGTCCGGGAATTTTTGTATGAGGCGCCTTAAAGATGTTTGGATTTCACGCTGAAAGCTGTCTGAAACCTACAACCTCGCCCGCCCCCTCACACACAAACACACACACCCACACACCCACACACACACAGTAGGTCATACTGCCCCTGTGCACACCGACTGGCTATTTACTGTAATTTAGCCGGTCGTCCCCGTCCGTGCCTTCAGCACCGTCGGCCTCCCTCTTGCGCCCGTCTTTAAACCTCCCTCTGCTGTTCATTGATCAAAAAAGCAGAGGGAGGCGGTGCTGAGAAGAAAAGGGAAAAAAAAACAACCAAAAATGGATGTTGCGGTGGACATTTCAGTAACTAACAGGCAGGTGGAGGTCTTAAACACCGCCTGGGTCAGGAATATATTTGGGACTTATTCCAGGAATCCGACCAGTCACTCCGGTGGCAGAGACATAACGTCACAGCACAGCCAGCACTCAAAGCCTTGTTAGAGGCCTGACAATGGATAATCCTGTCTTTGCGTTGTCCTGCATGGAGTCAGGGGTCAGCTGTTATCAGATGTTCAGCCGGGCCGCCTGATCCAGCCTGCGCGCCCTCCGCGTATCCTCTGAAGGTTGAACACACAAGGGATTAAGACGGGGGGCATGAAAGCCGATGCAAAAGCCAAGACGCAGCGAAAATGAGATTATTCGGCCGACGCGAGCTCACCGCGGAGCGCAAAGTGTGCTCCGCGGCGGCACCGCGAGTGCCTGCTCGCGCGTTGGCCGCTCTCAGAAGCGCCGTGCGTTTGTAGCTCGGATGTTTTCTTTCGCCGACGAAAAGAATTTAACTTTTCCTCTTTTATTGTGGTATTATTAATGGCAGAATAAACGGCATGGTTGGTTAATGGCATTAACGGTAGCTCAGAGGGAGTAATATTCCTGGAAGCCTTTTAATGGGAAATTAAACCTTTATTAACAAAAGCTTGACATGAGACGAAATGGCAGCGTGGAGTGAGCGGAATTCATAAGCGAGTGCAAACATGGAGAACTGAAATGTTATGACGCTTTATCTCATGATGACACCCGGACGAGCTGCTGCCACTTCCAGTTTGTCGCAGTTAAGCCAAAAAAAAAAACAAAAAAACCGGTTGAGCGTTTCCATATTTAAATTGATGACATCTTTAAGGGGCCAGCGTCACAGCCTTTAAGGGGAAACATTCCATGATACTCTACATTTGTGCGGGCAGCGTTAGTGTAATTACATCTAAATGTGGCGTGTTCATTGGCCGGAGACATTAAGCATCCTATTATCTCAAGATACAGAGTTCGGTACATGCTGGAGATGCTAGCTTAGACTTTGTTCTTCTCACTCGGTGGCTAATCATCGTTGAGTGATCAGAAAAGTTATCAATCAATAACAATAACTGACGTCATTAAACTATTCACTGCGATTCAGATCGGTGGGCCTCCTTCCATCGACCGCTGCGTTGATTAACGTTGCTATGGTTACAGGTCGGATGCAGATACATCTACAGTGTTCACCCAGACCGTGCGATGACACTTTTTTTGATCAGTTTCTTGCTATAACTCCAATTACCTCCATTGTATTGGGGTAATAGATGTATTTAATGTGCGGTGAGGGAAAACCTCATCGGCGGGCGGGTTGGCCGGTCTTCAAACAATCTGAAAGGACCTCCCCTCGCTTTCAAGGCCGGTTCAGCTTCCACTGCAGCGATCAGACGAGCGGCGTCTCTGTCAGACGTTCATTCAACCACACCTAAAGCAGGTGCCGACTGACAGCTTTGCTTTCAGCCAAGAACAAAAAAAAAAAGGTCACTGAGCGCTGAGTCATCCCTTATTTCAAGCAAATGATGAGAATCACCTTCTCTTTTAGGGTTATTTCCCCCGTATCGTCCTCCTGTTCCTCAGCCAGGCACTCCGTTTGCTCCTTGTTCAAACCTGCTACCTCAATGCATCACTGACACGCCGGGCCAGTAGACCCGTCACTGTCGCTCCCCGTCCCTTTTATTCCCCTCTTCCTCTAATCTGCTCTTGGCTCCTCTGTCGCGTCATCTATGACAAGCTCTCGCGCAGACGTTCCGCCATCTCCGCCGCATCTGCCCCCCTTTCCCTCTCTCCTCCCTCCTCCTCCTCTTCCACGCGACCTTCTCCTCCTCCGCTCACTCATCTCCTCGTCTTTATAGCCCACGCTGAGGGCTTTAACTGGCGTGTAGGAGCTGCTCAGTGAAGAGCTCTCCGCCATAAAGACCTAAGTGAGCTACAGTCGTTAAAGACTACACCTCCAGCAGGTTCAAATCCCTTACAGTCTCATCTCCGGGCCTCCAAATCGTGGTCTGGAAATGGCTTGGATCCGCTCACTCCAGGCGCTCGCCTGAAGAGCAGCACGCTTCTCCACCGAGGTCCTTTTTAGCTAGCTTTCTTGCTTGTTAGCCGGCATCTCCTCCTTCATCTTCGACATCGCTCTCGTCTCCTCCTCTTCGTTTTGACGCACCACAATCGCTCGTTAACGCAGCAAAATCGCCAGAAACAATCATAAGCAGCCTACATAGCCGCGTGCATGTGCGGAACGCGCTTGTATTGCCTTAGCGCTCCCGTTTTTTTTTGTTTTTTTCGGTTTTGGCCTCGCTACTCAGTGTCAAGCTGTGACCAGGCACACCAGCCTTTATTAGAAAAAGGCTCATGCTCGAGAAAGTTTGCCGTCGGTGTCAAACTGCAGCATTGCTAAATCCGTACTGTGCAACGTTGTCGTCTCATATCAGCCATTTTTTTTTTGTTGAGGTCCTCTTTTCCCACAATAGTGCTCCCACTCTATAATCAGCTCCACGTTTCCCATCTTCCCCTTTATTTTTCCAGGCTTAAGCTTCTGTCATGTTCTGCGCAGACATGCGACGTTAGAAGCCTCACAGCAAGACCTGCAAACAAACAAATAAAACAGATACGCACCCATATTTCTGAGCATCTTCTGCAATTCATGCCTCCCCGACTAGAAACCACTAGACCATGCAATCAAAATGGCACGGTGACCTAAATGACTTACATGTAGGTCATTAAAAATGTGTTTTGGAGGGGTGGGGGGGGCGTGGAGGCCGTGAAAGAGGAGGATGACTCACGTGGGTGCAATACATGGAGGGGAGGCCCATAAATTTTAAAGGTTAATATTGCTAACAAGGTCCTCACAAAGGTTGCGGTCACCGAGACGAGCACAGCTGAGACGCGATCCAATCCGAACAATCCCAGAACTCCAAATAAGCTAAGTGGAATTAACAAATTAGAGGTGAAGTGAATCAGGACGGCTCAGCCAATCACAGAAATGGGAAAACTAACCAGAGACGGGAAGTAAAGGAGACATCAAAAATTTGCAGGGAACAAGTGACACTCGTAAAGTCGCATTTCCTGCAGAAAACATGCTGAAGCTTCAGAAGGAATATGAATATAAAGTCTAGTGTAAAAAAGGGAAAATCCAGCAACCTAGTTTGCTTTGACGTCTTTTGAATAAACATAAATAGGTGTTGTCGAGCTGAATTGCCGAGATGAGTCATGCAGTCGTGACAGATGGTATAACGAAGCGGGTTCAGGTGACATCACATGGTCTATTAAGGCACGGTTGCCCCGGTGACAAAAAAAAGGTCAGTCCATTCATTTCGATAGATTGTATTTCTGTAAGTCGAAAAAAGTTTGAAGGGAAGAACAAATTCTCTTTAAAAGATGAACACTTTGATAGTTTTCTCTTTGGCTTAGAAATGTGCAGAAGTAAAGCAGAAGAAGACGGAAAATTTGGATAACGCAAACGCGCTGACAGCAAAACAGGAAATTACACCTGGAGGGCCCGAAACACAGAAAGCCCAGCAGGATGGTGATTGGTCGAGCACTGTTTCTGTTTCAAATCGTCTATGGCAATATCAGATGTTATGATATATAAGAGTTGTAGTAATCAAACATTTATGCGAGATTATGTAACGCTGTAAAATGCCCGCCGCCACCAACCC
>CAAKHG010049971.1:0-23499 GCA_901007715.1 Dactylopterus volitans | reverse complement strand
CTTCTGTTTTGCAGCAGCAGCGGTCGTGTGTTAAGCTCCCATATTTTCACGCAGGCGGCGAAATGGGCGCCGCGTCACGTGACCTCCACCTAATCACTTTGATGCTGTCGTTCGGAACGTCATGCGACACAGGGCTCATTTTCTTACGCGGCTCCCTGTGTATCACAGTGAGTCCGCTTCTCGACAGGGTTTTTTTCTTTTTTTTTAAACGCCCGCGCGCTATGAGTCCTCTCGCGCTGCCCGCCATTGACGCTGCTGCGGAGTCGTTGCCTCAACTTGCTCAGCAATGTCTGTTCCCATTGCATCTGCTCTGCGACAAACGCAGTCATTTGACAAAGGCACAGTCTTTAACATCTCTGCATAAGAGGCCTGCAGGGTTTTGGCCGATGGAGGGGGAGCTGTCTGCATCGTGTCTTGAGACGACTTGAATTCAGAAAGTTTCCCCCTTAAGCTCAGGTGGCTCACCGACACCACACGCACGTTTAGTCTTGAGATGTCGCTGAAGATGTGCCGGCTTCATGCCACCGTTGGCCTGGTGGACGCAAATCCAAGTAAAACACATTCTTGTAGATACTGCCGGAATTTTGCCGACTCTTTTAGTTTCGCCTTCTCTGGCACTTGTTGTCCCTCCTTGTTTTCAGCAGAAATGCCGCTATGCTTCAACCGTGACTCCATTGTTTGTTTTCAAGGCGGCAGCGGCTGACTGGCAGGTGATGCCATGTGACATCTGCCAGGTCGGGTAAAACCATCCTGGGATGGGGGAGGCTCAGTTTTTTTACAATAATGAAATTGAATAGCTTACTGAATTAAATTCAGTTTATGAACTTACACTTATATTTTAATGAAATATCTTTAAATATATATTAAGGATTTTTTTTTTTTTCTGCCGTGATGCTATTTCTTCTTAAATATTTTTTTTACTCAGGGGTACGTTGAGAATCACTGATCTAAATATCTAAAAGGATGACTCTATGGCATCCACTTTTCCAAGATTCTTCTCACGGAACTCCTGTCAGGTATTGTTAACAGCTCGTACTCAAGGACCTCCAAAAACACGATTATGGACACAACTCTCAATATAATCTGCTGATTATGACTAAATTTCACATAAATTTCTGAAATAATAAATTGTCTTTTTTTTTCTTTTTCTTTTTTTTAATGCCTGGAGCTGATTAGGTTTTGGTTTTTGCAGGTCAAAGATGAAGGTCTTTGAGACCTACTAAAAACATACTCTATATTTGGGCATAAGTCACAAGCTGATTTTGCCAAGTGTTACATAGGATGATCATGATGAAGTAATGAAGTGAAGTGAACGCCACTCATTCCAAGTACTAATGATATATGATAAACAGACAGTGATATTTCCTCCAACCTGACTGATAAGTGTCGTAGTTTTGTCATGGCACACGCATTCGTGCAGCAGCGTCACTGCACAGCCGCCACGGCCGGACGCACGCGGCCGCACGTCCACCACGTCCGAGCGCGAAAAGTCAGTCACGCATTGCAGGACCAAACACTCCAGTGATGATAAAGGCAGTTTGCTAAGCAACAGAAAAAGAAGAAGAGCAAAAGAAACGAAACACAAAAAGCAGAAGAGGAATTATGGTGATTTCGGATGACACACAGGAGCCAGACCACCCTCCTGCCTCTTTTTTAAATTGGCTGTTGTGAGAAAACGTCTGCAGCAGCAGATAATATGTTGTTCAGCCGTAACGCAAAACACATTGAGCATCCTAATGCATATTCGCAGACATTCTGCAAATCATTTGGGCTTGGCAAAAGACAAAGCGGCTCAACAGCTTATCCCGTCTGCTTTTAAGAATCCTCTACATATGAAAGTAGACAGGGCTGCAGATATTGCCGATGTTATTGGCATATACAATCACACGGCTACGCACCCATATGCAGTATTCATTTAAAGTGCTGCAGCAGCAGTGCAAAGTTCTACCCTTTGCATTTACTGATGTGCACAAGAGCTGACTGAGTTACAGTTGTGCTCATTAGGAGAAAGGGAGTTGAACTATGAAAATAGGAAAAGGATATAGAAAAGGAATTGAGATGCCAATTCAGCAGTGTTCGAACTCTGACTGAGAAGTGGAAAATGAGGGGGTCTGTTGAAACTAAGCCAGCAAATATTTCGGTCACTGTTCGGGAGGCAAAGAAAAGTACATAGAGCACTTATAGTGCACTTACAATACGCCAGACAGCACAGAGACGAGCCGCAAAATTCCTGGAGCAAAGTTGTTTGGAGTGATCGGACCCATGTTGAACTTTATGGCCACAACCATGAACACTACGTTTGGAGAGAGGTCACCGAGGCCTGTAATGAAGAGTGCACCATCAACACTGTGAATCGCGGGCGTGGCTCGGCTGACGTTTTGGGGGACGCGTGGGCTACAAAGGCGCAGGGAGCTCGGTCAAAATCGATGGCAAGATGAATGCAGCATGTAATTAGAGACGCGGCGCATGGGACAGCGATCCAAAACACGAGGCCCAGTCCACCTGTCGTTGGCTGCAGCAGGAAAAAAAAATGAAGGTTCTGGAGTGGCCGTCGTTCTCCTGACCTCAGTGTCATCGAGCCACTTTGGGGAAAGTCTCAAACGTGCAGTTCAAGCAAGGCAGCCCAAGAATTTAAAGGAACTCGAGGCTTTTGGCCAAGAAGAACGGGCAGCTTTAACGTCAGAGAAAATAAAGTGCCTCTTGCGCAGCTACCACAAAAGACTTAAAGCCGTCATTGATAGGGGTGTAACGGTTCACCAGACCTGTGGTTCGGTTCAAACTTCGGTTCGGTTCTGACACTTAGCAGTCGCTTGAATCCGTGGTTTTCAACAACAGGAAAGGGACGCATGTCCAACGCCATGAAAACTCCAATAGGATTGGTTATTGCTTTTGCTCGCTCTGATTTCGGACCAAGTTTCATATCGAAGGCTTCGTGAAGATCTGGCTGTTGTCGTGGGCTCGTCGCTGCTGCTCCGGGCTGAGCGAGGTCTCTGTCGGCGTGATATCTCTTCATGTGCGCTAGCATGTTTGAGGCGTCACCCCCTTGCTCGTTATGCTGCGTTCAAGTGCTCCTCGTAATTTTGACATGCGCGACCAAACAAGATGAGAAAACGGGCCACTAAACCGAACTTCAAAACCGTCACACCCCTAAGCGCTGATGTTAAAGGGGGCAACACACGGCATTACGGACTCGGGTATGTAAACTTTTAATCAGGCTCGTTCCTGCTGTCACTATGATTTTAAAAAGAGCAACACAATTGTTGGACAATAAATGGCTTCACCCAACCACGAGTCATGAGTGAAAGAAAAGGCCTTGTATTATCATTCATGTTCCCTGAAAAATGGCCGAAAAATTCTCAAATTCTGCCAGGGTATGTCAAGTAATGAGCCCACGCTAATGCCGAGATTTTATTTGTACTATTTATTTTGTACTTTTCGAACGTGACGGATGCTTTTCGGTTTTGCGGCCGATTGTGACGTTTCATTTTCTTGAAATATGCCTCATGTGAGTGTGTGCTTTATTAACTGGCTACTTTCTAACGCGCTACAGGCTGTACTGACTAACTCGGGCACTTCTAATCAGCGAGGAGGACAAACAACGTTCACGCCCCAAACTTCATGTGAACGGGCCTCATAAGGGCCTCGATTGCCAGATTTTTGGATGCGTCGCTGCCATGCTGATAAACACACTTTGCTATTGCACTTCCTCCATGTTCGGGCGCCCGTTTGGTTCCGCTTTGCCGGCCTGTATTTGTTTTTCTCCATTTTTATCTCGCGGGAGGAACGTTGCATCAGCAGCCCTCTTCTGTTCGAGCCAGTGCCGAGGCCTTGCTGCCACGTTACAAACAATGCCGCTTCCGCCAAAACTTCATTGAAAGCAACTGGCCTTCCGTGAAATTCCTTGAAACCCAGCAGCTCTGCGTTCAGCCGCCTCTTCCCCCTCCACGCGCTGTGTTACCCGCATTCCCGCTCATATTTAATAATCCTGAATATATAGATTCCGGCGCACAAAACTGCTTTTTCTCCAAAGGCTTCAGTTTAAAAAAAAGTGGCCTCAGAAGACGGCGAGCCCGCCGCCTTCAGGGGAACGCAGGACTTTCCCATTTTGTCGCACCAGTTTTAAGAATATCTATTTGTAGCACTGTACTGCATATCCAAGCTAGTTTTATCACAGTATTGTTTGTGAAATTTTCCTTCCAGTCAACAAAACATCAGAACCTTGATGTCCGAACCTGACATACAACTTTTTTTTTTTTTAACTTTTGGTAGGGTAGAATATCATAATGTCATCAATAAAGAATAGAAGACAGTGGGGAACATTTCAGCAGCCCCGCCCGCGTACTGTGTGGCTAAGCAGGTTTCGGGTCCAAAGTATCTCCTGAATATAGTGAAGCATCCTTCCTGCTCCTGTCAGCCGGGGCCGCTTCTCACGATGCTCCTCAGGCCAAACATGGAAGCCTTCAGTCACTCTGCTCCCCACATGTGGAACAAGCTAATCGGAGGTCTGCGAAATGTTTCGCACGTGTAGGTCTGACAGTTTCCGAGCAAACGCGCCGTGTCTTTTTGATCTTTACATAATCGCCATCCGATTCGTGCTGCAAATGAGCCCAGCTGGAGAGTGTGCAGACCACTTTGATTAAGTTTTTAAACCCCGAAGAGTTTCACTGAATAGTTCAAGTGTCGATGCACTTGGAAGAACCTGGCAATTGGTCAGTATTTTTCATACTTTTAACAAGGGAAGCTGACACTGTTGCTTCATCGCGGCCACCTTGCTGCTGACAAAGTGTACTGGGTGAGTTGTGTAACCAGCTCGGCCAGTTGACACCAAAACCCTCAGACGTCGAGTTCATATGTTTAAAGCCTTAAGCCAGTCACAGTGGATGATAGAAGATGTTTTTTTTGTGTGTGTGTGTGTGTGTTTTTTGCTTGTAATCATTCCTATAAAAGTGTTTAAGAACAGGATGCTAAGCTGCCAAACTTGGTGTTCCCAGCTGATAAAATATTTCAGGCTCTGTTACAATCCCATGTTCTAACACCACACATTAAACTACTGGAATTCCTTTTTTTATTACATTGGACATTTTGGCAGTGAAAGGCCCATATTGTCTTTTTTTTTTTTATTACTTTCAGTTCAATCTCAAACACACGCAGGCATTATTGAACTTGGCTATTTTTTTTGTATCCATGTTTCCTTTAATTAATTTTTTTTTTTCCCCTCCAGTGTCAAACAAGTGGATCCACGAGCGAGGACAAGAGTTCAGGAGACCCTGCGGCCTCACAGAAGTGGACTGAAGTTTGACCCTTATGCAATGACACACACAGAAGAACACACACACACACACACAAACCCAGCCCCTCCCTCGTGCTGGAACTCTTGCAGTGATGACACTCAGTGACATTTTCTATACTTACATAAGTGTTCTTTGGCCTTCAAGATGAACTTGACACTAAGACACAGGCTTTTTTTTTTTTTTCTCATCATTTTTTTTTTCTTTTCCTGACATCGCTCTCTGTTCACCTCAGCACCACACACCCTTTGTTAAGCACGTCTATGAGTAGATAAATTGAATAATGAGTTTGATAAAGGTGAAGCAAATGCAGGTAACTAATGGACGGAAAGTCCAAACGCGGTTTTGGACGGGAATGAAAAGACAAAGACGCGGCTCACAGCTGTGTGGCAGTTTAAAGTGACATTTAACTATTAAAATTATTCGCACCAGGCACAGACGATGCAGGAGACTGTTAATTTGATTAATGTCCTCGCTGTTAAAAACTACATACGCAGAATGATTTCATGAGAAGTTACGCATTCATGTTCCTAGTTTTCTTGCCCTCCGAAGTGCCCAATGACAAACTCCCATTTGCTCCAAAAACATCCCAAGTCAGCGTCACTCATGTGCGGGCAAACAGGCAAACATGCCAAAATATTTGTGAGTGCCTTTTATTTCTAACGATTTCATTTCCTTAAACATAACGGTCGTCTCGTTTCATTTTTAATGTTTGCACCCAACGTGTTTATTCCCCTTCAAATCTAAGAGAAATACGTTTTTTACAAATCATGTTCATGACCTCTTTATTTATATGGCCTTTAAATTATTACACTGTTGTTACAACACTGCGTACTGTTTCTACAAGGCGATGACAAAGAAAATAATAAACAGTCTTTTATTAAAATATGTCAGTTCTTTTTGTTGCATGGTTCTTGCATCAAACATTTGCATATTTCACAGGAGGATGTGCCTGATTGGATGTTTCATCTTTGTCATCAGTATTTTTCTCGTGAATACGACGACCTGCTGGGTCTCTGTGATTGTGGGTTTATTTCTTTTAACTCGTACATTGGCCAGTTATATGATTGTGCATTTGAAAAGCATAACATGCTGCATGTAACTCGACGAAATGAATCACAGCGGCCTTGTTTGGTTGATGGGCGCACGAGTTCTTGTACGTCCATTTGCAGCTGGGACCCTTCGATTTCCCTGGATGGGATTTCATTCTTATCCTTATCGACCCGATACTGAAGCAAGTAGGATCAACAGTGATCGGATAAATACATAATTCATCCAGCATGTGGTTTATCAAATGTTTTATACTTTATCAAAAATCCAGTTTTTGGACATGCATAGGGGACACCTCTCAGCTAAACCCAGCACAGTTGCATTATATTCGATGGAAAACATTTAGTTGTTGTAATGTGCTTGGTGTGTGTGTGTGTGAGAGAGAGAGAGAGAGAGAGTTAAAAAGCAGTTCCGACTTTGGTGAGGACACAGCTCAGTAAATTGAAAAGAGTGAAAAGAAGATAGTTAAAAAAAAGGGGGGGAAACACCTCAATAATTATGCATCTGCAATACGGCTGTAAAACTAGAAGTTTTATACTCTTGACAAGAACGAGCCGAAACTCGCTTCACAGTTGGAGACTTGGATGGCCGAAGCTTTCCGCCATATGGAGGGTTTCTAGTGGCACAAACGCTTTCCTTATGCTACAGCTTGGAGCTTTTGCCATCACACTGCTATTGAGCCGCCGTGAGTCTCCGCATGCTGCCTTTTCCATAGCAACGGTCGGGAGCGTACATTAAGGTTTGCACGTGCGCGCGGCTTTCCGAACTGTCCGTAATTTCACCTGGTAGTTGGCCGACGTCATGGCCCAAATATTCTTCCGACACCAAAAGACACGTTTACGTGCAATTCCGGACTGGAAGGCGCAGACGGTCTTGGAAAATAACTCTTATCGGCATCGTAATTCCAAGAAAATCCACACTGTGATTGTGTGCGTCCGTTATGGTGGCCGACGCGCGTACATGTCTCCAGCATGTGGGGAGGCGAATACTGCATGCATGTGGGAGGGTGACGTTTGTCTGTGAGACTGAAAACACGTGTATGTAAACGGGGGGACGCAATTTGGAATTGTGAAGCCTTTTTGTTACGCGGTCGTGTCATTCCAGGAGTGCTCACATGTGACGGGCTCCCGGAGGAGGGGATGCCAGAATCCAACCCTCCACTTTAGAGTTCTGGTTGCAAGACTTTACGTTTCCCGTTACTGCTAAGCAGCCATTTCTGTTGGTGGGGTGCTGTACGTTCCCAGGAGGACGCTCTTTCCGCCCGATATTGAGCCGCTGAGATGAACCACTGACCATTTCCAGCTCCATGAGAGCAAGACAGATGGATTGAGTTATGACGAGTTGAGAACCGAATGATGTTATCCTCCCATTCCTCCTATGTGCTCGTGCGTGTGTTTCTGGGGCTTCAGGTAATAATAATTTAATAATCAGAATTCGGCCATCTTTTTGTTCCATGAGGGGGCTGGTGGTCAAATCCGAATATGTCTGTAGGTCTGAGACCCTCCGTGGCCCATCGGTGTCAACTTGAATTGTTTTCCATTCATATTTAGGCCGGTGAAAAACTTTAAAAAGATGCATCAGCCTGGACTAAGACATCGCTCCTCTCTGGCTCCCTGAGAGGAGCGATGTCTTAGTCCAACCAGCATTCCGAGTTATATTTAGGTAGCGCTAGACTCGTACGCTCATTTTATATCTCAGCGCAGTCCTGCTGACACCCACAGGGTGGCAATCTTCCAGGAGTTTCCCGGAATATTTAACTGTTCAAGGGACCTGTGGGCCAATTAAACCTACGTTTTCTCTGTTCCCCGGAATAACGAGCTGGAATGTACAGCAGATGACATCGGAAGACGATTGGACAACTTTTTAACACATTTATGCTCGCTGCTTTCAGCCCTGACCTGACTGACTGCGCTTTTAGAAAGGAAGGGTTAGGAATGAGGGTCAATGGGAAGAGCCCCAGTTTGCCCCAGGTTGGTAGCAGGTCTCAGCACAGATTTCCAATAAAGACCCCATATGTCAAGCTGTCCAATCGAAAAATACTCCCAAAGTTCTTAAGACTCAAGGCGAAAGACTTGGACAAGTTGTAAACGGCTGCAATGTGAGAGGCCTTGATCTTGTGGCTCGGGCATCTTGGCATTTCCTGACCTCAGTCTGATCTTTGCCCCCCTGAGTGGTGCTTTGGTAGCCAGTTTTCACGGGTAAGAGGTCCGTTGCGGAATTCAGAGCGGCGGTCGGAGGACGAGGAGGCAAACGCAGGAGACTCGGGATTGCCTCACGTTGGAGGCAGGCTCGCTGAGCTCAGGAGAAGTGGCACCAGAGCAGCAGCTCATGGAAGCAACGACAGCATCAGTTCTGAGGATCCTCTCCTACGGCTGGTTTATATTGTGAAGTCGTGTCAGTTGAGGTGCAGATTAGTCGGGACAGAATAGACGATACCTCACCTCGACCTGAACAGGGAGTCCAAGCTTATCATCCCGCCACTGCACTGCTGTCTGACATATTAGGGCGAGATGACCTGCTGTAGGATCTTTTGACGTCAGCTAGCAGCCACAAAGATATGCTTTTATATCATTTTTTTATTTTTTATTTTTAATCAACCGACACAAAACGATATTGTGCAAATGCACAATGTTGTGCTCGGAGCTCGAGGGCCACGCAGGGGGCGTCGTTTGTCATAGGCCTTGCACACAGGCCTCATAAATGCTGTGCTTTAATTATTATTATTATTGTTGGTTATCAAAATTGGTAAAATGTGAATATTGAGATACTAATATTTACTATAAAAGAATAATAGGATTTAATTTCACGTTAAATCCACCTCGGGGCAGCAGATGACCAATGTTACAAATCAGTCTCAAAGGTTATTCTGTTAACGCATAACTTGATTGATAATTATGTTCATATCTATAATCAAATTACTTTATTAACAGTCTCACAGGTGAAGGATTTGGAGTTCTTGGCAGTGTATGTTGGCAGAATTCACTTTATACCAAACAGACACGCACGTTTAAAGACGTTTATTGATTAACAAAGAAGGTGAAACAACATAAATCTAACCAAGCTACAAAGGTTGTATGTAGAGTGTGTGTGTGTGTGTGTGCGTGTGTGTGAGGTCAAATTGCTAATGACGGAGTAAACGCACAACAACCTTAATATTGAATTATATCAATATACATTGGCAGAGTGGGATAATTCTATGCTTAGTCAAATGTAGACGCAGTTAGCTGACGAGGCCCAGCACGTTACCACGTCCCTCGTATGAGAAAGATGCCGCTGATGTGCTGGGTCGCAGGTCCGCGGTTTGATGCTGTTCGGTTGATCGCAAAGTCCAGTTATTGCAGTGTTCAGTTGGGTTGCCACTTGGTTGTCTTCACCCGGTGGGAAGGCGGTGAAGTCCTGGTTAAAATCAGCTGGCAGACGTGCGCCGTGCCAGTGGTGCTCTTTGGCAGGCACTCGCGTCGCTACCAAGGCTCGGTCCAGTGGAGGCCTCCGCTTTGTGCAGGCCTCATGGAGGGGAGAAGCAGCAGCAGCAGCTGTGGAGCTGCTGGAGAGCTGCAGAGCTGATAAGAGAGCTGATAAGAGAGCTGATAAGAGAGGATGACCCCAAGAGACAGAATGACCCACGAGAGGGGCAGAAAGGTGTTTGTCCTTTATATATGGCCTGGCAACCTCAGGGACCCTGGCCATAAAATAGCCAATCGAAGTTGGAGTTTGGGGTGTGAAAGTGAACGGTTGAGGAATGCTGGGAGAGTGAGTTCTTTGCTCTCCTTTGTCTGGAGAGCGAAGGAAGCCATCCGGTCTCGTCCTCCATTTTGTGTGGACGAGGGCACAACACCAGCAATAACAAATTCATGTTTATAGTACACAGACAAGCAGACGGGGTTAAATCGGCATCAAAGGTACATTTAATGTGGTTATGGCATTCATGGGACAGGAACCCTGACAGGGCTAAAAAAAAAAAAATTTCTGTCTCTTAAATTCTAACTTAAACCACAAGAAATTTCGGGAAAATGCAGAATTTCTCGGCCAATATCTCGTGCATATGGTTCTGCGCAAACTTTTGTAAATCAATATAGCAAAGCAATTGTAAACATCTGGCTTAACGTTAACCCGCACTTCGGCTCCTCCTGGGTGGCAACTGATGCTTCCAGTTAGAGGAAAATCTGAGAAAATATGGGAAAATCATTGGCCGCGTTCACAGTGGCAGTCTTTGATGGATTGATTCCCTGGTTCTTTTCTCAGGGCATAAGGAGCCAGACCACAGCGGCCATGAACAGGTCTTCCTTTTTGTCTCTGCCGCTGTTGTCACGGTCTCTGTCTTCCACTTTCCCCGGGGAAGGAGAGAAGCCTTACTTTCGTTCCCTCAAGCATGTATGTCCATGCAGCATGTGTTTGCTAAATGTTTCATGTTAGAGCGGGATAATGATGGATACGGTCAGAGCTGACAAAATAAAGAATGAGGAAGAAAAGAAAAAAAAAAATCCCTTTGGTGAATGATTGTGACCTTTTAGTTCTTGCATGCAGCGCAGCCTCTTTCCTACAGTCTCTACTCGTACGAGGCTACATCTGCGCCCGGGTTGCCGTATAGTTTCCCGTACAATCCATCATGCGTTGGTGTATATTAAATCACATCCCAAAATGTAGAGGAAAAAATGCTCATCTCAAAGGGGGCCGCGAGAGTCGAGCAGAGAGTTGCCACTGCGCCTCAGAGCAGCGCCCAACACAAAATTGAGCTGAGTGGTATTATTGTAACTAACTTATTGCTGGAACTGTTTCAGTCTAATTATTTAAAAAAAAAAAAAAAAAAAAAACTTAACCGCCTTAACAATCTAAAACATTCTCATATCATGAGAAACAATGGAGTACCCGGAGAGAACCCACGCAGACACGGGGAGAGCATGCGAACTCCACATAGAAAGATCCTCAGGCCGGGAATCGAACCTGCGACCTTCTTGCTATTCATCAGTGCTAACATGAGCACTGACTACCGCGGTCATGTTAGCGCTGATGAACGCTTTTTTTCAGTCGTGTAAACTGCGGCACAGTGGAAAGATTAACTTGTTATATTCTGGGTGTTAGCATTGGCAGGGAAAAGCACATAGGAAGTTGTTCAAAGTTTTTGCATGATTTTGAATTGATTTTGCTAATTTTATTGCCTTTGTCAAGCACATTATAATGTTAATTTTGAACAATTCTGCAGAAATCAATATTACATTTTCATAATAATTATTCATATTGATATTAGGAGTGTGGCACTTGTGAGCTGACTGAGGCAACTCCCACATTTGGATTGATAGCCAATCCAGTTCAGCCAGTCCCCTGGAGATCTTACAGTACGCTTGGTGGCTAAGTTCTTAATGAGGTGTTTTATTGAGCTTTCCACTTTTCCACAGAAGGTGGCGCAGATGGCAGTAAATACAGCTGCCGAAACCTGCAGAGTATTCGATATTCTGCAGATAAATGAGCAAGTTTGCCAAATGTCTTTGTCCACTCTGACTGACGAAGACGCGGTGGTGCCAAAATGTTTATTTTGCACGACCAAAAGCTTAAAAAGAACAGAATAGGAAATCAGTGCCACTCCTCATCCTCGTCCAGCTCTGCTTTGATATCCTTGTACTGAGAAGCACCTGGTTCCGCTTTCTTTGACTACAAGATGCATGGAGAACCCGTTTCTTTAACGGATTCATTTTCATTCTTATTGTATTATAAATGTGTGTAAGTAAGGTTTATGATTGTCACTACTGGTCTACCCCATGCTACGTTATTCCCAGACAGACAGACTTGAGACTGAATAGAGCTTCGATGGTATTCGGTCGCCTGTCAAAATTAGCACACGGACTCTCATCCGGCTGCACTTACCAAAGCAAAAAAGATAAGGCGATCATGGTGCTCAAAGTGGAAGGCCACCCGTGATGATGGCCCTGGATTTTACCTCCTTTCGGGCCGTCTGACGTCGATGCGAGTGCCCCTCACATGCGCCGGCGCCACCGCAATAACAAAGCTGCATAAGCTCACGTGTGTTTCAGGTGATCAGTAACTTTTAGACTCGCTCACACTCTCCTGTTGTCTCCCTGTGGGTAAAAAAAAAAAAAAAAAAAGACAACGTGCATGAAACTTTGTGTCCTGCTCTGTCAACATGTGAAAAGCAAGGTGTAAAATGGTTTACTGTGGCTAATATTTAAGGAGCAGCGCTGTTCATGTGTTTGTTTTTTGAACAACTGTGAGAAAACAAACACAAAAAAAGACATCATAGCTCACAAGTCGCTCGGTTCAGTATTTCAAAGTAGAATAAAAACGTTAATGTTTATAGCACAGATCAATGTTGGCTCAAACAGATATAAGCATTTATGTGTGTAATCTTCAATAACTGTGTGCTCCCGTACGTTACGAGCTGAGCTGTAGTTGGACCCGAAAGGCAGGAGGCTTCGAAGCAGTCAACAAAAAAAAAAAAAAAAAAAAATGTTTGTCTCCCCGGAGATACAGAGAAAATGCACAAAAATTCAACAAAGGAATTCCTGCAGGCTGTGGTGACGGAAGGCTGGCTGACCTCCGGGTAGAAGTCCTAAGTGAGGTGAGGCAGCGAGGAACCTAACCGAGCGTGACAGAGTAGTGGAGGCAGAGCCGGTCTTTAATGGAGAGGTGAGTTGATGAGAAGTGCCACCTGCCGTCCAACCAGGCCTGTCTGGGAACCTGTTATAAAAATCAGTCAACAAACCAGGGTCCAGGATAAGGGAGCAAGAGATCCAGGAGCGTTCCTCGGGGCCGTACCCCTCCCAATCCACCAGGTATTGGTAGCCTCGGCCCCACCTGTGGACATAGAGAATCCGGTTGACCGTGAAAGCTGCTTGGCTGTCGACAAGGCGAGTGGGTGGAGGTGGGGGGATCCGTGGGGGGATGAAGAGGGCTGTCCACCTACGGTTTGAGAAGAGAAACACGGAAGACTGGTTGAACCTTGAGTGCGGCAGGCAGTTTCAGTCGGACGGCACTGGGATTCACAATGCAGTCAATAGGGTAAGGACCGTTGTATTTGGGAGCCATTTTCCTGGAATCAGAGTGAAGAGGAAGGTCACGGGAGGAAAGTCAAACCCGTTGGTCCACCTCATAGTTTGGGGCAGGTGTCCGGTGGCGATCAGCCATCCGCTGGTTCCGGGCAGCTGTTCTTTCCTGAGCAGCGCGAGCTTCTCTCGAAAACCCGGCGTGCCCGGCGGAAGTGAGTCTTGACTGATGGCAGGGCCACTTCAGTTTCTTGGCTGGGAAAAAGAGGGGGTTGAAACCCATTGACCACCATAAAAAGGGGACATACCAGTGGCAGAGGAGGCCAGGGAGTTATGGCAGTACTCCACCCAGGGGAGACGCGTAGACCAGGAGGCCAGGAGACGTGCAGCCACACAACGTAGGGCGGATTCCAGGTTCTGGTTAGCCCGTTCCGTCTGGCCATTCGATTGAGGGTGGTAACCGGAGGTCAGACTGGAAGTGATTCCAAGGGAGGCCAGCAGGTGCACGGTGTGAGGATTTGTTTCGGGCACAGATGGAGCAGGCTGCAATAAATTCCTTGGTGTCGGTAGCCATAGTGGGCCACCAGAAACGCTGTTGCAGCAGGAAGAGAGAGAGCTCATCTGATAACCCCTTCAGAAAAACTCCACGGAGAGCAGAGTCATTCCAGCCACTTTCTGCTGCTATGATGCGAAAACGTTTCTGCAAACTGAGAGACTGGTTGTGAGCCTCGTTTTACCTGCAGTAACTGACTGGTGGCTTCTTTCCCTTTAACGGGATGATCAAAAACTCTCTTCATCTCTTGCGTGAACTGAGCGTAATCTAAGCATAGACCCGGGGTGTGAGCGGAAATAGCCAGTGCCCAGGATCTGAGGCAGGATCAGTGAGCAAACCCATTTTGAAGGCTGTTTTCGCTTAGTCAGTGGCATAAGCGAGTGGCTGCTGACTAAAAACGAGAGAGCACTGGTGTGGAAACTGAGCACATGCTCCTAGAGTACCTAGCAGGTGCGGGGATGAAGGGCTCTCGAGGCATAGCTGGCGGTGTCACAGCAGGGGCTGCTGCTGGCGGAGTAGGATCAGCGGGGTGGGGTGAGCGTGGAGAGTCGAGCAGCGGTGGTGTCCATCCTCTCTCCTCGCTGAGCCATGCTGGCAGCCAGTCGCCGTACATTGTCCATCATAAGCTGCATGCGGCCAGGAGCCGGCCAGCCACGCCTCCGAGCACGCAGACATCCTCCAAAACACGCGTAACCAAAACTCAGACCATAACACCGTATATGGACACCAGTGTATAGACGGCTAACAAATGACAATACACTGCCTTAGACATGTAGAACATATCCTCCTAGCAGAAGGTATTGACAAATGCTGCACGCTGATAAACACTTTAAAATTCATTGCTTGCATCTTGCTAATCAATGCTAAATAGCTGGGAATTAATATGTGATATTCAAACATATCCTGTATTTGCATTGGTAATATCACATATTTGCATGTGCTTGTTCATAGTTATTCGCTTGTCGGGCCCTGCAAAGCAGAAATGAATATTTTTTTTATTTTTTTATTTTTTTTTACAAATAAGCATGATGGTGTACTTATTTTTGCATTCTTTGAATCTGTTTAATCCAGTTAACGTGCAAGTTATTGTCATCTGGACACGGTTCCTGGAAATCGTATTCAACAAGCTCCAGAAGATGTAAGGAATCCATTTATGACACCGTTTGGTTTTGGAAGAAGAATTGGTGTCTGCATGGAGGTTCACGGCGTGTTCAAAGATCGCAGACCGAACACAAGATAAAAAGATAACCTTGTAGGCAAACGTAGCCAAGTGTCACCTATCATATTTAGTATCAAATAAGAGCATGATAAGTACATGACGGTAACAACAGAGTGAACTGTCACCACAGCCGAAGATATGAGAGTATTGTGTTTTTCAGCATTTGGATCTAATTTGGGAGGAAAAGCGCAGAGGAGGTAAAGTGACTGTCATCACTGGTAAAATTATTTGCCTTTGCATGAGGAAGGAGATCCCTTTCCCCGTTTAAACCCCCTTAGAAGTTCAGTTGTCTTTTTGATGTTTTCACATGGATTTCCCCAGCAGCCACATCAGCATCCTGTTTGACAAAACCTAACGTGCCAAGCCGATCAACTCGTGCACAGCTATACATCTGTGCCACACATAAAGACCATCTTAAATCGGTTTGTGGAGCATGTTAGCAGATTAAATCCTCCTATAAATTCATTGTATTGTTATTTTGTGTGCGCCTGTCAAATTGGAGTGAATCGATGCAGCGGACTCCTGCCGCGCAACCTCTGGTACTCGACGGGGTCAAGGTGATGCTGCACTGCTTAACTTTCACCATATCACAAGTCCCAAACCTGCAATTCGTCATTTAAATGACAGACTGGACCGGTGGGTAAGCAATATCAACGGGCGACCCTAATTAGGAGAAGCCCCCCCCCTCCCCTTCCAGCAGGGAGGGTACACTGATTTGCAACAAACATCCCAAAAATCACCTGAATCTCAACCGCACAAACAAGTTGAATTTAAGCCACCTATCATCGTGAGAAAAGCGAAGGAAATTCAGAGTTGAAAAAAATAGGTGACTTCGAGTGAAGCCCCTAGCTTAGTGGGCCCCTGAGCACAGTGTGTAAAACACCGAGGGGTGTCAGGTCAAAGGTTTTAACTTACTACAACAATGGGAGTTCAACCGGAGAAACACATGGGTCTTGCCACCCAGCGGAGGCCGGGAGCAAGGGAATACGCTGCTGTCAGAGGGCGCAAAGTTAATTTTTTTAGCCCTGCCAAAACATTCCATCAGGTTGCTCAACTGAAATTCATTTAAGTATCAGATTTAATGCAATGGACCATAATCAGACACCTTCCAAAACACACATGTTTTGGACGTTTCCCTGCTCCAACACACCTGATTCAAATGAATGGGTTGTTTACCAGGCTTCTTTACCAAAGCTTAATGATCATTTGAATGATCCGTGGAACCACTTGTTTATGGTATTTTTATTCATTTTATTCTTTTATCAGTACAATAATTTTCATTCTTTTATCTGTATAATAAAAGGTTAGGAGACTTGCTCCAAGGGCCCCGCATTAAGGGTGAGGGCAGCGCTGACCTTCACTCCTCCCCACCCACGCACCCCTGCCGGTACCAGGAACCAGCAGCCTTTCAGTACCAAGATATGGGAGTTTGGAGTATAAGATCGGAGGCATAGGAAGCAAAACTCTAAAGGTAAAGTTGCAGATGTACAGATGACACAGTCTTTACTGATCATATATGGTCCTTCATGCACTCTGATCATATTTATTTACAAATTATATAATATTGGATGGTCAGTGGAACCAGACACACAACTGTAGCAAAACAGATGAAGGCAGTAATACACATCAACAATATGACATGATGAGGTTGAGGTTTACTCCAACAATACTGGGACTTGATGGCCCTTAGCAAACAAGCCATCTACCTCATACTCCTGGAGCACCCCCCACAAGATACCTCGAGGAACATGGTCATAAGCCTTCTCAAGATCCACAAAGCACATGTGGACCGGTTGGGCAAACTCCCATGACCCATCCAGCAACTGTGCAAGAGTGTAGAGCTGGTCCACTGTTCCGTCACGAGGACGAAAACCACATTGCTCCTTCTGTGTCCGAGGTTTGACAATCTGTCAGACTCTCCTCTTTAGTACCCGGGAGTAGACCGTACCAGGGAGACCGAGGAGTGTTATCCCTCTGTAGTTGGAACACACCCTCTGGTTCCCATTCTTGAAGATGGGAACCACCACACCAGTCTGCCACTCCAAAGGCATTGATCCAATGTCCATGCAGTGTTGTAGAGGCAAACTGTGTGGGTAGGGTGCTGCTTCCCCCTGCTGAGATGCCAGACAGTCAACTAGAACCTCTTCAAAGCCACCGAAAATCCTCCTCCATTGCCTCGCCCAACCTTTCCCACATCAGTGTTTTTGCCTATCTTACTGCCCGGGTCACAGATCGCTTGTCACACTGATAACTCCTTCTTCAGTTGGGCAGCATCCCTCACCTGCAGTGTCCACCAGCAGGTTCTGGGATTGCCACCCCAACTCGCCCCAGCAACCTTGCAACCACAGCTCTGGACAGCGGGGACGCGGTTAAAGCTCTGTCGGAGGTGGGAGTTGAACATCATCCGCACGGAGTCCTCGGGTAGACGTTCCCAGCAAACCCTCACTACCCGTTTAGGCCTCCAAGGTCTGTCCAGCATCTTACCCTGCCATCTGATCCAAGTCACCACCAGGTGGTTATCAATTGACAGCTCTGCCCGTCTCTTCACCTGAGTGTCCAGAACATATGGCTGTAGATAAGCTGATACAACTTTAAAGTTGATCATCAACCTACGACCTAAGGAGTCCTGGTGCCAAGTACACTTGTGGACATCCTTATATTCGAACATCGTGTTAGTTATGGACAGACCATGACTAGCACAGAAGTCCAAAAACTGAATCCCACTAGAGTTTAGATCGGTAAGGCCATTCCTACCAGTCATGCCCTTCCAGGTCTCACTGTCATTGCCCACTTGAGTGTTAAAGTCTCCCGGCAAGGCAGTGGAGTCCCCAGTAGGGCCACCTTCCAGTACCCGTTCCAGGCACTCCAAAAAGGTTGGGTAATCTGAACTGCTGTTGGGTCCCGTTGACCGAGTAGAGAAACTGGTTTGAGTCCAGTCTAAAGTGAATGTCTGGGTTCGAGTCCCGTTGACAGAGGGCGGGTTTGAGTCCCCTTGAAACTGGTTCGAGTCCAGTTTAAGAGTCATGGGTTCGAGTCCCACTGACGAAGCCGTCTGGTTCGAGTCCAGACAGGGTGAGTGTTGTGTGAGTGAGTGTTGTGTGATTGAGTATGGAAGAATGAGGGTGGAAGGATGAAAGGAGTGATACAATCGAAGCAGACCTGTGACCTGAGACCTAGCGGTGTTAACATAAAGTCACTGTCTGTTGAAGTAGATTGTAGAAAATCTCATTAAGGATTTAGGTGATTTGGGCAAGAGCTCTAAAACGTTCTTCATTCTCGGGATAGAACCCCCAGTGGGAGACCAGACAGACAATAGGTCTCACCTAGAAGCTTGTCTCTCAGAGAGTGATTAACGGTCCTTGAGAAATTCCTCTGTGCACAGTCACAACTGGTAGTGTTGAATAATGGGCGGTGGGTGTCGTAAAAAGACAAAGGAGTTGGAAGGAGATGCTAAATTCATGCGCACGGCATATCTCGGCAGTACCGACTTCTTACGCAAATGGGAAAAGAAATATGGTTTTAACGGGAGATTGGACATTCCTGGGTGCAAAATCCTCGTTAACAGATTAAAGTAAAAAAAAAAACACTTGTAAAAATAAAAAAGAGTGAAAGTATTCAGCTACAATGTGCACGACAGTGGCTCGAAGAAGCCCACCGTAGAAAGAACGGCCAAAAGCGAAAACGGGAACAACAGCCACAACCATGTGATACAGAAGCTTTGGCTGTAGTGCGCCCAGACGATAATGAGACTAATGTAGGGCCAAGACAGACTCAGGGCGCAGTGTTTAAAATGCCTGTACATTCAGAACTAGCATCAGCTAGTGCTCCGACACCAGAACCATCTCCGCAGGAATGGGAAGATGAGAACGGCTTGCTACCCCCACCTTCATATGGTGGTGATAGATTATATCCTGTCCTCAGTGACACAATGCAGACACCAAAAACAAAGGGCCCTCAGATCATAAAAAACTCCTAAAATTCCTCCTCTGGTATACAAACAGATCGGTGGGGGGCTGGAGCTCCTCCCTGGGAGGTTTGCTCAGTCCAACACCACCCAAAAAAAAAAAGGTTGGGCCATGGTTATGTGTAATGTGCAGACACATATCCACTTGTAGAAGTAGCAAATCCTGCATATGATGGTGGCGCAAATGGGCAGCCCAGAGCGTTGTTAGTCTATAGGACGTGGAAGTGAAGTGCAGCAAGTGTTGATGTGTCTCCTGCAAACAGACTGGGTTCGAGTTAGAGGAGATTGGAACCCTATGGATAATAATAATCCACCACAACCCCTCGCACACAACTCACACCACCTGCGGGATAGGTTAGCAGCAGTGTGTGTGATCGAATGCGAGCGGCGTTCGCTAGACGAGCAGACTACTCGCTAATCACTCCGACAAAACAAAAAGATGGGGAACCTTTGTTGGAAGTCAGAGAGCGTTTGGAGAAAGTGTTCCAAGAAAATAGTGGTCTGAGAGACCAACCAGGACGATAATGGTCCATATCGCCAACAGCTAAAAAATGCCTTACAGTGTTCAGTCAATCCAGGGATTAGGGACTGGATAATAAAACACTGGACTGATTTTCCTACATGCTCCATTGTACAGTACGTGAAGTGGGCGTGTCATGCTGAAAAATAACTGAGAGCACTGTGAGAGTCATGTTTTTCCATTTCTCCAGCGCTTTCAACTCCATCCAACCGGCGCTGCTGCGAGGGAAGCTGGAGGGGGCAAGAGTGGAGGAACACCTGCCTGCGTGGACCATCGACTACCTCTCCAACAGGCCACAGTACGTGAGGCTGTGTGACTGTACATCTGAGGTGGTAGTCTGCAGCACTGGGAAAAGGGAAAAGAGGAACGGTGACAGCACCTTTCCTCTACACATCGGACTTCGCTTACAACACTAGCAGTTGTCATCTCCAGAAGTTCTCTGATGACTCAGACAGTCACCAGAGGACTTCTGGGGAACGAGTCTGAGGGGAACGAGCTGGGGTACACGTCGGTCAGCATCGACTTCGTGGACTGGTGTGAGGGCAACCACCTGTGCCTAAACACCAGCAAAACGAAGGCGATGCTGATCGACTACTGGAGAAGAACACTCCCCCAAACACAAGCTTGGACATTGAGCTGGTGGACAGCTCTAAGTACCTGGGTATCCACCTGAACAATAAACTGGACTGGTCACATAACATAACTGGACTGTCCTCTTTCTGAGGAGACTGAGGTCCTTTGGAGTGTACAGACCTCTGCTAAGGACCTTTTATGACTCTGTGGAGGCCTGTACCATCCACCACGCTGGGGTCAGCTGGGGGGCAGGCAGCACCGACCAGGACAGGAAGAGTGTGGATCAATAAAGTTCTCTTATCTAATAGTCATTATTATAATATATTGGTTTATATTAGTTTGTTATATATCATATTATATCATAGTTAGTTATTATGTTAAATTGGGGGGAGGGGGGATGTAACCCACTGGTCTTTTGATCTTTTTCTTCCCATATGCATCTTTATGGACAATTCTTTGCCTGAGCCTTCACCCAAGACCAATTTGACTGGGGAGACCCTACCAGGGCCTGTTGCCCCCGACAACATGGATCATTAGGACACTCAAACCCCTCTACCACCAATTTAATTTAATTTAATTTAATTTTCATTTCATCATCTTCCGCCCATTCCAGTTACGGGTCGCCTTCGTGCTGGAGCCGATCCCAGCGGGCAAATGGCGGGGTACACCCTGGACAAGTCGCCAGCTCATCGCAGGGCCACATGAAGGACACACAACCAGTCACACTCGCATGCACGCCTACGGGCAATTTAGAGTAGCCACCCTTTATTTTATTTATTTATTTATTTATTTATCGAGCCTCTGAATGGTGATAGAACAAATCTGGGCTCAACCAAAAAATTATTCTCTGGTGGTCATAGGTTAAAGGTCAAGGTCACTGTGACCCCAAATCTGTCCGTCTTGTGAACACCATACTTTGGGAGATTCTGGAGGGAAAATTTGGCACAAATATCAACTCTGGCACAAGGATCAACTGGTTTGATTTGGAATGCATTGAGAATCGGGAAATTCTTCAAATTTGGTGCACATGTTCACTTAAGGATGAGGTGATTTAGATTTTTGTTGTCAGAGGTCAAAGGTCAAGATCATAGGGCCTCACCAAAAACCACTCAATTCAACGTCATTGTGACCTGTATCATTCTTGTCAACGCAGTATTCCAGGAATGCCTGGGGGGATTATTTTTTATATTTGTCATTCAATGCAAGTCTGGGCTGAAGGATGAACTGATTGGATTTCAGTGGTCAGGGGTCCAAGATAAGGGCCATAGTGACATCAAAAATCATGCTTTTGGGTGTCATAGGCTGATTATATTGTTTTAGACACGTCTATTAGGATCTAGGTCTATTAATACATATTTTACATACTTTTCATTCCAAGTCTTCACTACATATAATATGGGCAGACATGGATGAAGGTCAATGTTATTTCCTTGACCGCAGGTGAGGCAGCGTAGGCCGCAGCAGCTGGCATCCGCTAAATATTTTTTGAAAAGATGAGTGTTTGCTGCTCGCAAGAGTTGTTCACATGGCCATTAAGATGGCTGGGTAATTGCGTCATCCACATTCCACTTCCATCTGTTGGTTAACTTAAAACCGAGCTAACCCATGTTAATTAGTAACATCTGTCACAGGCAGGTTGCAGGATTTTTGCTGACCACATAACCTAATGATGTTTATGATGCTATCATTAGAGAGCGTTTCAGAGGCATGAGGGATGTGTTCATTTACAGCACGTTATTGGTCATTAGTGGTGTAATTACAAAATACCAGTGCAGTGCCCATTCAGAAATAGCCGTCTGAGGAGGGCTAATAGCATATCTGTTAGAGAAGACTACCTCTGATTTGTCATAAAAATAAAACTTTTTGAGAACAGTAATGTGATGGCAGTAACAGTATTCTACTTCTTGCATTAAAGATTTATTAACCAATATGTTTTAGTTTGCTTATGCATAGTTACATTCTTCAGATTTTGTCCTTGGTATTTGTCTGACCACCTTTAACCTGGAAATCTCCCACCGCCGCTCAAGGATACTTTCTCGTGGAGTTGGAGCAATGTTTGCTTTCTTATTCATCACTAATGTCGGCACTGGATCTATTATAGTGCTGCTATGGACCAGCTACCCTGCAGGATACCTCTCCTGCAGGGTACAGTACACATAAGGTCTTTGTGGATTTGAAGACTACTCTGCCGTCCCCGATCGAGCACAGGGTTGTGTTCTCAGCCCCCTGCTGTTCACCCTGGTGACCAACCACGTCTTGAAGTGGGCGGACAATACAACAGTTGTGGGCCCAATCCAGGATGACGACGAACTGGCCTACAGGGACGAGGTGAAGCTCCTCGTGGACTGGTGTAGAGTCAACAATCTGATCCTCAATGTTGACAAGACAAAGGGGATCATTGTTGACTTCAGGGAATCTCGGCCCTGCGATGCACCGCTCCTCATCACTCACACTGGGGGGGAGGTTCTCAGTAACATGAATTTCCTGGGGGTTCAAATGTCCCTCAAAACAACCTCGCTGGCCAAAAAGGTACAGCATTGTTTGCACTTCCTGCGCTGGATGAGCTTCCCTCCTCCTTCCCATCCGATCACCTTCGACAGAGGCTCCATCAAGAGTCTGCTGACAGGCTGCATCTCTGTCTGGTTTGGGGCCTGCGAGGCCTTGGACTGAAGGACTCTGCAGAGAGTGGCGAGGTGTGGGCAGAAGCGCTGCCTGACCAGAGCCCAACGCATCTCCTCTGACCCCACCCACCCCCACTGTTGTGCTTAGTTGGAGCTAAATTTGGTTATTAGTGATAATTAATAATTATCAAAGAAAATTATTAATTATTATCAAAAATTTAATAAAGCTTAATTAATGAAAATTAACAGTGAAATTTAATTAAGAACGGGGCACCACCGGGAAAACCCGGACCAATAACCAAACAAATAGAACCAATCTCAAAGTTTATCTTAAAATGTCAATATTCGTAGAATATTGGCTTTTAAAATGAACAGAAGGAACTAGAGGTCGGCACTGACTTCTCTTTAAGTTATAACCACATTTACTACAAAAGTAAAATCAATCATAAATCAACTTCTCAGATGCAGCAAATTCAGTTACTCACTAAAACTACTTCACTAACTATGACAAACAGATACAACAGCAGTGCACAGGGTGTGTGTGTGTGTGTGTGTGTGTGTGTGTGTGTGTTGGTGTGTTGACAAAATGGCGTCGTCGACCGGAAGAACAATGGATCAACCAAGATGGCGTCCCCAACGTGAGGGGAGGGGTCGCCAAGTACCCGGAAGTACAACAAAATGGCGGTCACCACCGGAAGGGCTGGCCGAGGGTCTGA
>CAAKHG010049969.1:3619-16486 GCA_901007715.1 Dactylopterus volitans | reverse complement strand
AGACTCGTCCGACTGCAAATCCTTTCCCGCCACGGCAAAGACCAGATGCTCAAACTCCCCCATGGCGAACAAACACCTGGGGGAGGGCATGGGAGGCAGCGCCATCCATTCAGCGGCAAGACTGTCCAGCTGAAAGACATACACATTTAAGAGGTCTTTTTTTTTTTTTTTAATAAAATGAGGGATTTACGTGCGTGCTTCCAGTGCGTGGCACGGAGTTTCTGTACCTGGTAGAAGTAACACTGCAGTGGGTTTTCTTTGTCGTCCTCATCCACAAACAGACCGCCCAGCACAAAGAGGTCGTTCTTTTTCGTCACCAGGCTGACGTGGTTTTTGGGCACCTGCTCGGCCATCGCGGCGAGGAAGCACTCGTTCTCCGGGGCGTCGTAGGCCACAGCGGCCGTGTCGTTGATCATCAGCACCATGTCCTTGGCGTACATGCCGTATCTGCGGTTGTCGTTCAGGTAGCCCGGCAGCTTGGCCTCCTCTCCTTCCTCGTCACCTTGCCCCTTTTTCTTCTCGGGCAGCTTCCCCGCAAAGGCCTCCTTGATGGCTTTGATTTTCTTGGCGATCTCGGGATCGGCCTTGAGGAGCTCGTCCTTCTCGACCTTCTCCTTGAAGTACTTCTCCGGGAGCAAGCGGAAGCGGATGCACTCGAAGGCCTCCGTCAGGGACTTCACGCGCTTCTCTTTGTCCTTCCCGATCCACCTCATGAGGACCTCAAACACCACCTCCTCCTTCTCTACGTTCAGCGCATCCGCCCCGATGACGGCGAAGAGCTCGGGCGGAGCCAGCTCCAAGAAATCCTCATCCTTGGCGATGATCTCAAACCGCTCGGCGATGTAATCCCGGGCCGCTATGGCCAGTCTGGGGCAGTTGAGCATCAGCGCCAGCCTGTAGACGCCCAGGCAGTTTTTCCTGGTCAGCCTCTTCTGGAGAAAATTCACGCAGACCGTGAACACCGAAGGGATCTGGAAGCGGTTGGCAACGGCCATGATGTCCTGCACGTTGTTCTCGTTGATGTCGATCTCCGCCGAGTACATGTAACTCACAATCGCCTCCATCACGGCGGGGTCCAGGTTCTCCAGGACAACCTCCTTTTTGTCGGTTTCCCTGCCATCATCTGAGAAGTAAAGCTCCCGGAAATAAGGGCTGCACGCTGCCAGGATTAGCCGGTGGCAGGGGATGCTTCTGTCTCCCACTTTGAGGACGCAGTCAATCAGCTTATTCTCGTTCAGAAGCTCTTTCAGTCCGTCCTGGAGCAAGGTGCTCTGAAACAGGCGCAGGTCTTCCCTCAGGCTTTGGGGATCCATTCTTTTCGGGGCGGGAAGTGGATGGAGGCGAAGCAGGCGACTGTCCGGGCCGGCGGAGACAAGGGAACTATCGTCGGTCAAGCCCGGGGCTACCTCGATATAACTGTGCCCCTCTAAATATAGCCCACCAGCCCATCCACGAGGAATTCAGGTTGGCCAGATCAGAGCACTTACACAGCTGTCGGACACAACTGCCAAGTCTTGTCATTGTTGGTGGAGCAAACAGAAATAACCTATGATATTCTCTTTTCCTTTACTCCTGTTCCCAGTTAACAGGGTGGAAAGGTAAAAGAAATGTGGCGATGCGCAAAAAGTGGCCGCAGACGTCCATTTGGTTTTTTTTTGCCATCCGATCCGTTTTTGCGCGGCGCTTCTGCTTCGCATCCGTTTTGTGTTCCCCGGGGACATTGACGTGTGAGGTGAGTCACAGTTTACTGATAGTAATGAGGCTCACGGGGTGATTCAGAGGCGCAGGGGGGAGTCGGCCGGGTCATGCGAGCAGCTGCTGCAAGCGGAGGTGACAGTTTGTCCCCTTTTAGCATTATTAACATACCTGAGCTCTTGGACGTTTGTGTATTCAGGGGCCCTCTCACAAACCCTGTGGTGTTACATTTGAGTAAAAAAACACACTCCCACATCTATTTCAATACATTTATTCACCTTAAACAATACAAGCTGTATCATATTTTACATTTTTGTAGAAATAACTATATATATATATATAATTTAGTGTTCTAGAGTCTATGCATGAACTGCGCATATTTCAAACTGAAAATACTGCTGTGATCACAATATCTACATAAGAGCCCATAAATGTACAGTGTTTTTTTTTCAGCCCATAACTTCCCATAGTCCCTGGAGAGTGAAGCCGTCCTTCAGCTTCTCGATGGCGAGGCCGAGATCCTCGGAGAAAACCGGCTCGCGGTCTTGTTGCTTTGGAAGAACGATCCACAGGTCAGATATTCCCGCGCGTTCGGGCAAACCAGGCTAACGAATGGCTCGGCTCGACGTGTGTGTTTTACCTTGTTGCCGTCGGCGAAGTAGGCCTGCAAGCAAGCAAACGCAAACAAAACACAGTCGATCCGTTTAATAATGTAGCAGTTGCTGCCGCCCGGGGAGGCGGCAGGCGGCGTTAAAAACTCATTTCTGCTCGTCATGCCGAAGTAGCATTAGCCGGCGGCTATTTCGAGCGCCTGAAACCGAACCAGCGGCTCCCAGGGGAGACGCGGCGGCCAGCGGGGGGCACTCACAGTGAAAGCGTCCGTCTGCTCATCGGGCTCAATTTCCACGTCATCGGGGGGCTGCTCCACCGTCAGATCCTCCAGCGGCTGTGGCTGGGATTAATGTGGGGACAAACAGCGCTATGACAACAAGATCGCCTGGGCCCAACAGTTGTACGCTGTACTCAAGAAGTATTTGTGGTAATATAGAGCCAAAAAACCCCCGCCAAAACCCAACACCATACTTATGGAACGTTCAGGATCGGCAGTTCTTACCTTCTCTTCCATTTCATAGTCCACGCCAAAGATGGGGTTGGCGGAGTACACCTTATGCAGCGAGTTGATTTCTTTCAGGGCATCCTGAAGCTTCTCCACGGGGTCGATCTTGAAGCCCAGCACGTAGCCGCCGCTCTGTAACCAGCGGGGAAAAAACGCGACGTGAAGTTTTGTACACCGAAAACTAAGAAGGCAACTTTGTGGCTCAAAAAAAGTGCTGAAAGGGTTACCTGGCGTGAACTCTCGATCACCAAAGCCAAGCCGAACTTGGAGTCTCGTATTCTGATAGACCACTTTGCAGGAAAAAAAACGAGATAATGATGATTACAAAAAAAAAAAAAAAATACAGACTTGACTCAACTGAATGTTTTTCAACCGGGAACAAGCACAGTAGGACTCCTCATCTCCAAAATGTCACCTTTTAAGATGTGTTGCAGTGGGGCTGATGGCAAAAGACTCACTAAGCTAGTGTACTTCCTGTGTTGTGGATGTACGGTACGCCAAATTACAGGCGGCTCACAAATACGGCATTTCCAGTGTTCGGGTGGTGCGTGGTGTGAATTCTACATTAACCGAGCACCTAACCGTGACATGAACTGTATGTCTGTATAAAAATCTGGATGTCGACGTTTGAGGGTTTTTTTTCTCCCTCCAAACTGTCTCTGCGTCGTTCAAGTTTTAGCAGTAAAGTCCGGCGACGACATGGAGGACTAGCGGCCGCGACGAGGAGGGACGCCCCCGTGCTGCTGATTGGACCACTGTCGTGTGGCCTGGCGCCAAGCCAGCTTGATCACTCTCCTGTTGAATGAAGCAGGAGCTGTGTTCAATGATCAGAGATCAGTTTTTTTGTTTTTTTTTCAGTGAACATAGTGAATGGAGAGCTAGCGGACCGTTAAGCGACATTCCCTGAATTATCTTACATTCACCTTTAATTAGTCTGAGATATGGCGACTGCTGTTACCTGCCCATACTCTTACCGCATCTGCTCTCTCAGCTGGTTGCGAGCTGAGGAACAAATACATTAGCAATTCTGAATTTTGGGCTAATTTTTGCCCATTAATTTGATATATCGGGGTAGGAAAGAGAGGACGGGGCGTGTTCTCCGGCGTAGTGTACGTACGATCTGGAGGTACGGGATGCTGACATTGAAGCTCTCGTTCATGTTAGCATGCCACACAATCCGAACATTGGTGATAAAGAAGGTTCCCAGGTTACCCTAAGAGAGAAAAAGACAAAGACAAAGGTATTTAGTTTCTCCTCTTGAAAATGTACTCCAGTAATGATGTTAAATCACTACTGATGCAAAAAAAGCGGTCTGTTTAACAAACATCAACTTGTTCCCTCTAAATAGTTTCATATGACTGTGCTGCTAATACACACCGTCATAAATGTAATAGACTTGAGAATACACACAATTCTTCATTTAGTCTGTACAATGCTATAGTAAAATGGGGCCTATAAAAAAAAATAAAAAAAAACCTTTTCAGGGTCAAAAGAAAGTACCTGATCACTGGATAAGTTCCAAACTCCGTTAATCTTATCATAGACCTGCTCTCGGGGCAGGAGGCGCAGCTGCTTGTTTTGAATAAGCGCAGCTCTCAACTTCAGGTCCCTGTACATTTTTGAGGTCTCGTAGGCCCTGGGGAGAGGGAGCAGGTTTGAAAGTGGCTCGGTGGGCCACACGTTTTAAACGGGACGGTGCTGCCCTTTGCCTCGCTTTGTTTTTACCTGTGCACGGCGATGACAGAGGTAAAGAGCCGCGGACTTCCCGGAACCACGTTTGTGAAAATGAACTCAAATCTGGTGTTGTTGGACTTTGTCAGGATGTAGAGCGCTTCGGTTTGGCCTCGCAGTTTCTGGAGAGGAGCACCGCATCAGCTCAGGGGTCAGCACCTTCATCGGCCCTCATCGGCCCCATTATACATTTTTGTTATCATCTTATCTAATTCATGGCGTCTCGAAACAACCTGCAACGGCCTGTGACAGCTGAGGCAAAATGCAGTTTGCCAACACTGCAAAAATAATGACGCAAAGAATCAATTTGAGAAACAGACATATTTACTCACCGAGTTGGCTGTCCTTGTCGTGATGTTGATGATGGAGTTGTAGCCCACGGCTGCAGAAGGGCGACAGCTTTGCATTTAGTTTGCCCATCTTTTTCTTACGCGCTAACTCGACAGTGCCTCGACAATTCCTGCCGCCGTCGGGCATGCTGACGCCAGAGCTTCCACGGCCAGGTTTTTTTTTTCCGACAGCGCGGTCAAAGCTGGCTAAGCTGTGATGCTTGATTTACGTGTCGTTTCCAGATTGGTTCAGTTTGGTCTGGGGCAGTGCAAATTAAACAGATGGCTGCAGATAGCCGCTCCAGCTGCGCTACGTGGTCACAGTCCCTCCTTCAGACTGGTGACTGAACCTTGCTTTCATCAAGATGTGTCACACAGCTTGGCAGAGTTCATGCGCTCTTTCCCCTTGT
Source organism: Dactylopterus volitans (assembly GCA_901007715.1). Taxonomy (NCBI): domain Eukaryota; kingdom Metazoa; phylum Chordata; class Actinopteri; order Syngnathiformes; family Dactylopteridae; genus Dactylopterus; species Dactylopterus volitans. The sequence goes on along the minus strand of CAAKHG010049969.1, from coordinate 11,204 downwards.
TCTCTTTCTTATATTGTGCTTGTCATTCAATGGGATTCTTTTCCTACAGGAGCGAGTGTCACTTCAGCTGTTCAGCTGTCCCTCGCTCGCTAACTGGGGATCAGCTAACGATAGCCATCAGGGAGGGGGAGCGCGACTCTTCCTGGTTTTGTTTGCGGGGGGAAACAGCACTTCCTTTGTGCAAATTTAATTTTATGTTTTACCAAAAACATCAAGTCCGAATTCAGGGAGATCAGAGTGAAAAGAGAAAATGTCGCGTCTTCATTGTCGTTGCAGCATGCAATCACTTTTAATTCAATTTCATTTCTGTTTCCCTCCACACCTGCGGACATGCAACTCTTGAGCCTTCAAATGTTTCAGTTTTAGAAAGGAATGTAAGAAAATGTCATGATTGGAGATAAAAAAAAAACATTTCTTGGTTCTTCTCAAATTCAAGGACATATATTCAGGCACAAAATTCAAGCAGTCAAAAACTAAATGTAGGATGAACAGAAAATTCACCAAACCTACAGTAATAATTTGTCGAATGATAATAAAATCCCACTTATAAAGGTAATTTGCCATGGATGGATGGATGGATGACAGAAGGTTTATGGATGGATTACAGATGGTTGATGGAGGTGTTGACAAATGGCTGATGGATGGGGGGGTGTTGATGGAGTGATGGGGTGATGGATGGATGGATGACAGGTGGTTGATGGATGATGGATGGATGTTGAAGGGTGGATGGATGGATGGATGATGGCAGATGGTTGATGGAAAGATGGAGGTGTTGACAGATGGTTAGGGGGACGTTGATGGATGATGGATGGAAGGTAGATGGATGGATGGATAGTTGATGGATGGATGATGATGATGGATGGATGAATTGATTATGGATGGAAGACAGATGGTTGATGGGTGGATGAATGAGTAGATTTCGGATGATGGATGGATGACTGGATGGAAGGATGGATGGAAGGATGGAAGGATGGGGTGCTCATAAGTCAGTTATGGCAGTGACAGGTGGGGTGCTCATCCATCCATCCATCCATCCATCCATCCATCCATCCATCCATCACCTTCCCATCATCCATCCATCCATCCATTCACAGGCATAAATAAATGCCAGCCTGAATGATCCAACCAATCTGCAGCTGAGTAACAGGTCAAATCAAATGACCCGGTGCATAAGTCCATCTAAAGTCCACCGACCACGCAGATGCACTCACACAAATTGACCCTCGGCAGAGCCAGCGAGTGCCAGATGATCCTCAGGTTAGTCACCAAGAGTCGTCCTGCAGACAGTGGAGGATGCTGTTAGGCGTCAGGTGACCGGCCACATTCAAATAGCCCGACAGTGCGAACCTCTCAACCAAAAAGGCCACCTCGGTCTCCATTGTTGCCCTTCGTGTCCTCTATGGAGTCCAGGCAGTCTATCAGCGCCTCTCCCGGCCGAGTTTTCATCTGCCTGTGCGCGGGGGAGAATTGACAAGTATGACCAGCAGTTTGGCAGCTATGGGGAGGATGACTCTGATTACTCTAGCTACTCTCTGATTACTCTTTTTTTCAACAGTAAACCTGGCGTGAACACCGGAAAAGACGGCGCAGGCGAGGCCATAGCAAGCTATACTGTTGTGCCGCGCCGGTGTTATAGATGGTTAGCTAGTCGACTAGCATTAGCGAAGCTAGCTGATGTCCGCGCCGCTCGAACAGCTGCCTCGGGGACGCCAACTCACTGCGCGGTGATGTCGAATCTGACGTCTCTGTCCTCCCAGAGAGCGTCCAGGACAGACGCCATGGCCGCCGCGTCCCTCTCGCTCGCGGTTCACGTCGAGCGAAGACTTGAAACACGGGCTAAAGCTTCGGCGTGTGGCTAATCTTCTCTGGAGTCGTAATCGCCATGGTAACCGACGGCAAACCAGGAGGACCAAAACAAGCCTCTCCCACGAACGCGGAGATTATTTTTTTGTTTTATTTTTGTTTTGTTTTTATTTGCGTTTTTAGGATGTCAGAACCAAAATCCTGACTTGCAATGTTTTTATTCCAGTGCAAATGTATTTGTATGCAATAGTTATTTGTTTATTCCATATATATACAATTTAAAGTTACAGGGAAATGCAAATTAATATTTCTGTAAATGGGCCTACAGGTCAAAGAACTGCTGAAAATTGCTTAATTAATGCTAAAAAGGAAAAAGAATTGTAATTCTAGCCTTTATTTTTAACTATACAAGTATATACAAGAATAAACTCATTCAAGCAATTTATCCCGTGTATACAGTCTAGTTTGCTTTAATGTCATGATTGTATGACATCGTACAGCCTGATTATTCATTAAACACAGTTACCATGGAGACAAGTTTAACTATTAACTGCATTAGTAGAGATCCAAGCATGTCCATTCATTTTAATACCTTTTTGGAAAAACCTTAATATTTTAAAGAGTTCAAACGAAAAAAAAAGTTAAGACCTTCCCAACACCTACAGAAAAAGTTGAACATTTTCTATAGTCTCTAAAGCTTGAAGCATTCAATTGTGCAACAATAAACACAATGCTTTTGGCATTCACAAGAATTAATAACAAACTGAATTAAAATTAAATCAATCTACACCACCATTAATGCCACTTACTGTAATATTGCTGCTCTTTGAGAATGAAGCAACCATTTCTTCTGCTAAGGTAAAAGACAAACTCACAACCACAAGATTTTTCCCACGTATTTTATTATCAAAAATGTACAAATCATTTATTCAAATATTCACACACAGCCCAAATTGACACACCTTTCATGGATGGTTAATAAATACAGGATGGCATTCTCAGTAGACCTCTGTCTGCGTTACTTACACAGAAATGACTGTCTATTGCAGCTGCCTGTTAATAACCTGAATGAACGCATTGTAAAACGGTACATATACACAAAAATACTCAGAGCATATGGTTCATATTTAAGCAAATCATGAAGACACAAGAGGAAAAAAAACATCCCACCATTGTTGGCTTGCTGGGAATACTGAGTCAAGGTAAGGCATATGGCTCAAAGAAATATAACATCATTTTTAATTGTTATTAAGTCTCACAGGCTGGTCAGGACAAGCAAACCCCAGATTTGGTGTTTCTACTGTCTTTGACGCGTTATTATTATTAGTTCTCTTTATGAATTTGACATGTCAGTGATTCACTGGCTTTATTAAGTGGCATAATAGCAATGTTTTTTGGGGACTTATTGTGATGGCACTTTATCCAGTTCTTCGCTTTTTGGTGAAAACATAGTTTTTGAGCAGGAAGAAGCATGTTAGGAAAGTGCTTGAAGTTGTCTGGCGTAAATGACAGAACGCATCGTATGAGATCGACAAAACACTAGATTGTAGACAGAAAAAGTGGACTCCTCTCTTCTCTTTTTTTTTATCCTGCAATGAACAAGAGAACATCATATTCAGTAAAGGATAATAAAAAAAAGATAATGTGCACATGCTGCTGTCATTTTCAAACAGTACCTGCTCTCAATAGAACACAAGTCTGCTTGCATTCATCTTCTGTCTCATAGCGGTTGTCATTTCCACCACAGCCGCCGTACCAAAACTGGGCACAGGCATTGGCCTGCTTGTCATAGTACCAGCGGATGCTGTAGTCTCGGCAGGTGCCTTGGTCCAAGCCGAGGTTGCAGCGGGGCTCAAGAAGACGGGCCTCTGAGGAAGACGTGGTCTATGAGATGCCTTTTTTTTTTTAATAAAGTGTATTGAGAAGAATTGAGCAGCTGTACAATACTCACCTTCAGGCAGGCCGCCGCTCACCGCGGGCTGCACCTGATTGGAAGTTAAGGATGTGACTGACTCCAGTGGGGATGAAGCTCTCGCAGACGAGGATGAGGATGATGACGATGATGACGATTCGACTGCGTCATTGGAGACGGCGCTTTCTCTCACAGGTAATACAGACTCAGTTTTGTTGACCACGGCAACAATGCTGCCACCCGGCAGACGGGCCCTTAGGTCCAGGTCTTCGCCGTCGTCATCGTCGTCCACCACCTAGAGGAGGCAAACGAGAATAAACACCGCACATTCATCTGCGCCGAGTTGGACTCCAGACCACTGAGATGAATTCTACGTCACATGTGGATGAATTAGTGATTGAGCTTGTGCAAGGACCTGAGAGGGCAGAGGATCAGCACTGATGGGCAGACTGAACGTGTCTCCGCGGCCTCGGCTGTGGGTCCGCCTCTGATTCGGGATCTCCTTGTCGTAACCGTAACTATTCCCATTGTTTCCGTATCCGTTGTTCCCATAACCATAACCATTATTGCCATAGCCATCAAATCCGTTGGTGTGCTCTCCATGTCCATTGTTACCATTCGCGCCATGCCCATGCCCGTTGCTGCTGCTCCAGTGTCCGTTTGCAACGCGATTGTAGATAAGTGCGCCGTTTTCATCTTCACAGAACTGGCTGACGAGTTTGGACTCCAGTGCTGAAAACAGAAACAAAGGAAGCATTTACTTACGTCCTCTGAGCTAAAAGCCGTAGCCGTTTGACTGCAGCACGGCAAGGCCGCAATACAGCCAGCGCACAGCACGACCTTGACGGCGTCCGATTGCTATCACCTGTGAGAGTGTTGAAGTCATCGATAAGGTACATGTGTTCACTGTCGGGGTCGGAGGCGATGAGGTTGAGCTCCCGCAGGAACTCAGCCTGCGTGGGATCAGAGGAATTGACGATCCCCAGAGCGTACATCTCAATGTTGGCGGCGTGAGCCTCCCGCACGGCGATGTCAAGTTTGACCGGCTCCCGTTTGTCGGCCTGGCCATCCGTGATGACGATGGCTACTTTTCTGACACCGGGCCGGGCGCTGAAGAAAGCCTCCTGGGTTGCCTTCCTGATGGCGGTGCCGGTGTAGGTGCCCTCCCCCATGTAGGGCATCTTCCGGATCGCCTGCTTCACATCCTGTCTGCTCATGTAGCGCGCCAAATTGAACTCCAGGTGGACGTCCAGACTGTAGAGGACCAGTCCGATCCTCGTCGCGTTGCGGCCCACCGTGGTTCGGTCCACCAGCCTTGTGACAAAGTCCTTGACGATTTCAAAGTTCTCGGGCCCGACGCTCTCCGAGCTGTCGATGACGAACACCAGCTCCATCGGCCTCTCCTTGCACTTGACGCCGCATCCTGACAGCAATGAACACACAATGAGCAGTCGCCACTGAATATTTGTAGAGTGTACCGAATGCCTCCCCGGAATCTAAACACAACCAATAACATTTGGCAATTAAACGCGCATCCTGTCATCAGTAATTTGGCTCCACAATCATGATGGTCTGGTATGACGCCCTGTTGTGCGGGATACACTGCCCTAATGATTTCAGAGGCCGCTTAAAGGTCTAGAGTGCGGGATATACTGGGATCTGCCACTGAGACTGACCCTCACTTCACCTCACCTCACCTCACCTCATTGGCAAAGTCATTTTAAGATGTTAATTTATTCTATATGTTTATATGATAGGGAGATTACTTGTTGTTTTTGTCCATTCTGGGTTAGAAACATGGCCGTGGAAGGGTATCAAGATGTTGGCTCATTCTAAGCTAAAAAAAAAAAAAAAAGACAACTAATGACTCTTTTTGCCAGATTATATATGGTTATATGCTGATAAAACTTAATTGTGATTTTCATGCTCCATTTCTGCCATTGGAGTCTCCTGAATCATACACACTGCTCCTGTAATATTAGTAGACGTATTCTGACTTGTTCTTACCACAGATTTCCTTAATCAGCTTGATAATGTCCTCTCTCTGAAAAACAATGACGAAAGTCCCATTAGTACCAAAACCTCTATGATTACTTGAATGGTCAAAAAATCATTTCATAAACTTACTGTGAGGCCTTGTTCTCCTTTGACTCCTGGCCTTCCCTGGGATTTAAGAATAGTGACAAAGTCAGCACTTCAGTCTTTCTGTGGTAGCTGGGTTTTTGCTCAAAATGTCTTGACAATTATGTACAAGTTTAATTGACTGTAACCTTGCCTTGGACAGTTTTTCAGAGACAGATTAATTGCATTCATCAAAAAGGGCAATATGGCGTCATGTGTAAATGGTTTGTTCTCTTCTGTTGTATTCTATTTGATATGTGATGAGACATCTTGAGGTCTGTGATTGCAGGCTATTGTGCAGCTTCATTTTGACTTGAACAAGGTCTGTTTATACATACTGCTTCACCAGGCACTCCAGGGTCCCCCATATCTCCTTTGGTACCCTTCATTCCCCTCTCACCCTGAAATCCACGATCTCCCTGCAACAAGGGGAGGAGGAAGAGGAGGAGGAGGAGGAAGGGAAAGAAAAAAAATCATCAAAAATTGTCAGAGCTCTTGTCAAGTGAAGCAAATATAACACTGGTTTAAAAAAAAAAAAAAAAAAAAAAAGATGAAAAATAGACCAGTCTCAGCTCCACATTTATTCCCCAGAGGGTTCAGAGGTGTCAGGCTTGCCTTTCGCTATAGTGTGTGGACGATTCAGCGTGGATGGTCAGGAAAAAAGCCCAGGAGGCGATGAACTGACTTGACTTGGCATGAGCCCGGTTAGCTCCAAGGCCACAGCGGCGGCGCGAGCCAGGGATCACACATGTCGGTTAAAAGGATTAATTGGAAAAGGTTCCTCATTTCATTCAGGCTTATGTGAACAGTAACAGACTGTAAAGCAGCGGAGTCAAGTCTTGGCTCGCCCGCGCGCGCGCGCGCGTGCATGCGTGTGTGTGAGTGTGTGTGTGTGTGTGTGTGTGTGTGTGTGTGTGTGTGGGTGGGTGTGCGTGTGCGTGTTTGAGAACCAGAAGTAGCACCAATTCGCTAAGTAGTCCAGTTGGAGTGACAGAATGACTAAATGGTCCAAAACGGACAAACAAAGATCCATATGCCCATGCTGAGTGTATGCCAGCTCTCTCTCTCTCTCTCTCTCTCTCTCTCTCTCTCTCTCTCTCTCTCTCTGTCTCTCTCTCTCTGTCTCCCTCCTGCTCTCCTGCTCTCCTGCTCGGTGTGTCAGATGTTTAGTTCTTCCTCTGCCTCCTTTAAAGATAATGCTCCATGTGTTAGGTGTAGTTTATTTGTATTGTATATTTGTATTTTTTTGTGTTGGAGGCGAGGCTCAGTGAGCTACACGCTAGGTAGCTAGCCTGTCTGAAGGAGCCTGTCTGATCATTGGCAGCTCCATCGTCCGAAGTGTGAAATGAACGACACCGTCAACCATAGTCAGATGCGCTCCAGGAGCCAGACTGGGTGACACTGAGTCCCATTTAAAGCTGCTGGGTGAGCTGCAATTCTCTGAGATTAAACTCAAACCAAACTGAAGTTCTTTTTCTTCTTTTTCTTTCAAACTGAAGTCCTTAGAGACAGACTCTCTAATGATATTGCTGTTATGGATGGCACTAACTTGGCCTCCAAAACCACCCTTAGAAATCTGGGAGTCATGTTTGATCAAGATTTGTCTTTTAACTCCCACATTAAACAAATCTCAAAAATGCATTTTTTCACAATAATATTGCAAAAATCAGACACATATTGTCTCAAAAAAGATGCATTTGTCACTTCCAGGCTGGATTACTGCAGTTCCTCACTATCAGGCTGCCCAAA
>CAAKHG010049968.1:0-26592 GCA_901007715.1 Dactylopterus volitans | reverse complement strand
GGAGACCTGCCAGGTGCTCAAGAGAGTGCGGCTCATACTTGATGGTTTATATCGGGTGAATGGATCGACGGTCCTGTGGGCGTCAGAGCCTGCAGCTGCTGCTCCATCCCCGAGCTTCACATTTGCAAAAGTGAGTCAAGAAAATACTGTTTACAAATCACAATCATCTCACCTCAACCGCGTTGTTACAATGGCAACCATAGCAACGAAGGTTGCCCAACGTTTGAAAAGCCTCAGGCTCAATGACCGTATTCAAATAAATTCCTTAAAGGCAACAGTGTCAGGCTTTCTTCATTCTCGTGAGCGACGCCGGCCTGAAGTTCTCCTGCCTTCTCAGCAATGGCGGCAGGCGCAGAGCGGAGAACCCCGGAGCAGCCGGCGGTGGAGGTGCTCCTCCTCCTGCCTCCTGACACCATCAATTCAAACCTCCAGCGCTCATCAGCATGAAACAATAACACATCTCTCAGGGTTTTGTCTCCGGAAAAAAAAAATGGTTTTGTAGAGCTTTGTTGTAAAATATCACTCGACAAAAGGCCCATTCATCGTTACAGAATGGCTCCTGATTACAGCATTAAGATAAATGTAGTGTTTATCGGCCCGATTCACTTGACAGTGGAGCGAGTGGGTGGTTTAAAAGGACTCGAGAAGCTTTCACTCGAGCGGAGATATGGCAGAATCAGCGAGAAGCTTGTTTGCGTTGGACAAACCGCACGTGGAGGCTTCCTGTCATATGAAATGTCTGCTGACTGCCTGACGGCCCAGAGCTCATGACTGGCATGACGCAGCCAGCCAGCGGTTAGCGGCTAGCAAAGCAGCGCTGGGGGGACGAGGGGCTTCGTTTTCAGGGGGCTCGAAGGGGATCTGGGGACGATGGGGGCAGGTCAGGAGGCTGGAAACCAGGGGGGTCCTTCTCGGTCCCGCCAAAGGCGGCCTTGGCCCTTCTTCATTGTGGTGTCACTATTGAACACACACTGTTTCCACTGCTACCACTGCTAGTAGTAGTACTACCACTGCTACTACTGCTGCTACGCCTGCTGTTACTACTGCTACTACGACTGCTATTACTACTTCTGCTGCCACTACTACTGCTACTACTACTGTTACTTCTACTCTTATTACTGCTAATGCGGCTGCTACTGCTACTACTGCTCCTACTGCTGCTACTACTGCTACTACTCTTACTACTACTACTGCTGCTGCTGCTGTTACTACTGCTGCTACTACTGTTACTACTGTTAGTACTACTACTACTGCTGCTGCTGTTGCTACTGCTATTACTACTGCTACTGCTGCTACTACTGCTGCTACTACTGCTACTACTACTACTACTGCTGCTGCTACTGCTGCTACTACTGCTGCTGCTGTTACTACTGCTGCTACTACTGCTGTTACCTCTGCTACTGCTGCTACTACTGCTGTTATTACTGCTACTACTGTTACTACTAGTACTGCTGCTGCTGTTACTACTGCTGTTATTACTGCTGCTACTGTTACTACTACCACTGCTGCCGCTGTTACCACTGCTGTTATTACTGCTACTGCTGTTACTACTACTGTTACTACTACTGCTGCTGCTGCTACTACTGCTGTTACTACTACTGCTGCTGCTGCTGCTGCTACTACTGCTGTTACTGCTGCTGCTGCTACTACTGCTGCTGCTGCTGCTGCTACTGCTGCTATTACTGCTACTACTGCTACTACTAGTACTGCTGCTGCTACTACTGCTGTTACTACTGCTGCTGCTGTTACTACTGCTGCTACTACTGCTGTTACCTCTGCTACTGCTGCTACTACTGCTGTTATTACTGCTACTACTGTTACTACTAGTACTGCTGCTGCTGTTACTACTGCTGTTATTACTGCTGCTACTGTTACTACTACCACTGCTGCCGCTGTTACCACTGCTGTTATTACTGCTACTGCTGTTACTACTGCTGCTACTACTACTGCTACTGCTGCTGTTACTACTGCTGCTGCTACTATTGCTACTGCTGCTACTGCTAGGTCCAATTATCACAGTGATAGTATTATGTCAGTAGTAGAATGTTAATATGACTGAGACACATCCTGCTTTGATCGTGTGACTTCGCAGGCTGCTTGCCTCCGGGCTTCCGTAGGTATCTGCGAGAGGTTAATGGTTTGCTTGCCGGGGGACGCTGGGCCCTTTTTAGAGCGAAAACGCGATTAATAAGTAAACAAAACAACACAATTGAATCGGCGGCTTCCCTCTAAAGGTCTTTAATAAGTAAACAAAGGGGGCGATTGGATGAGCTCGCAGGCTTCCTGACTGGCGGCGGCTGCGAGGATGAATTCAAACAGACTTTGAGCTAATTTGCTTGATCAGCATGGGAACGTTTGATAGCTGATGCCATCTTAAACTCCTCTAGCTTGTTAGTTTAATCAAACATCGGCGGAGTAGATTACCGAGGCCACAGTAATCTCTCCCCCTCACACACTGTTTTACAGCAAGGCGACACACACGCACGCACACACACACACACACACACAGGAGCATAAAAAAAAACTAAAAATTCTCGTCGACTCACTCATGCTGCCAGGAACAAAGGGGTGGAGATGACAAAATACCAGTGTGTAAGTGTGTGTGTGTGCGTGTGTGTGTGTGAGTGAGTGTGCTCAGGTGTGTGAATATGGGTCTTTTTCCCCGCGATTTCCTGTTACTTTGTGTGTGCGGTGTCATCTGAACAGCGCTCGTTAAGCTAATGACTCCGCCCTCTGCGGGATCCTTCTCTGCGGGAAACATGCCGCTGGCAGCGCAACAATACAGATGCCATAGCAACTGTAGCCGGGATACAATACAGTAGGCGCAGAGGTCCTTGGCAACCTGGGCGCTTCCCCAAAAACTCCCATACAGGCAGTTGGAGCTGAAACAAGTGGTGATGGTGATGGTGATGGTGTGTGTGTGTGTGTGTGTGTGTGTGTGTGTGTGTGTGTGTGTGTGTGTGTGTTGGTTGATATGGGCAGAATTTCATACATTGGTATTTTTCCCAAATGTCACGATATCGATACGATGTACTTCATGTTCATGTAAGAGTTCACTTTTAAATGAAACAGCAACAGTTTCTTCCATTTTGACCGACTGTAACGCAGCAGAAACGATGTCGGTGGGTTTAAATGGGCGACTCCAACACCATAACTTTTTTAATTAAAAAAGGAATTTTATTCTAGAAAGGAAGTTTCTATTAATTCCTTTTAACGAGTCAAAAGCTAAGTCTGCATGTTAAGCGCGAAACAGGAATTATTGTTACAAGTAAGACGGTAAACCGACCAGCCATAAGATTACGACCGCCGCGTGTCCACCATAGAGTATAATACAACAGCCCTGCATTCAGTTCTCCCTTCAGGAGGAGTTTATGTTGGATTGTGATTGAATGTGTTTGAGAGAGGTGTTGACTTGTTGATTGCTAATGACCCCTCCCAGTGTGACCCAGTACAGTCCAACAACAGCGTCACAAACTGCAGTCCCAATAACAATCATTCAAACATGTCAACACCTCTCTCACACACATTCAATCACAATCCAACATAAAACTCCTCCTGAAGGGAGAATTGATTGTTGTATTATACTCTATGGTGGACACGCGCTGGTCGTAATGTTATGGCTGATAGGTGAATATTGTGCAACACTCCACAAATGAATTGATTGATAACCATTTTTAGAAACATTCATGTTGGTGAAAGAAAAGCTTGCAGAGCGATGCGGGCCTCGCCGCGTGACGTCACCATATTTCACATTGAACTCCCACCGCATGCTCTCGCTGCGTAGCTACGTCTGGAAACAGACGTGGAATTCGTTTGAATCTGCTAACGATTGAACGCTCGAGTCTCCCCAAAAACACTTGTGATGGACGCGAACGCCACCGCGGCTTCGCTCGCCCACCGTACCCACCTGGCCGCCATCAACATGGCGGCCAGGTGGTGTTACGGTGAAATGTCCGGTGAAGTGTTGCCAACTTGCCCTTCAAGCAAGTTGGCAACACTTACAGCGGCATCCAGCATCAGAAAGAAGACTGCCAAGTTGAGCTGCCTCTTCTTCCACTTGCAGTGCAGCGGCGAGCAGATGGGCTGGCGTCAGTAACCTGCCTGTGCTGCTGCTCCTCAGCGGCTGTAAACGCAGACTTGGCTGCTTCAAACCATTGCAGCAGTTCTGCAGTTGTTGTGTTGATTTACATTCATATTTACCGTCAGCAGTCTAATCTGATGGGGGGGTGGGGGTGGGGGTGGGGTTACTGCAAGAAATTTCACATTATCTCACAGATTTATTTGTCTTGTCCAAAAAACATTCCCACACTTTTGAGTGCCGTCCTGCATTTTGATGATTCGGCTCGGCATTGTTCCCTTCCCTCCACCATCATTTGTAACACCTTCTTCTCTGTTGTTAGTCCACACCGCGGTCATGGCAGACAGCGCGAGCGGTGCTGCCCCCTGCACTTCCTGGAGTGTATTGCGACCACAAATGAACGCACTGCGTGAATGCGCTCCGTTTATGAAACACGCGTCGACGATTTGACGGCGACAAACGTTTGACGTCAACATAATCGATTATGTCGTCTAATCGTTGCAGCCCTAATAGAGAGTACAGACATACAAAACTCGTTATATTATAAGCAGAAAATAAATTGACGTTTCAAATTAGTTGGAGCCAATCAATTAATTAAATGTTTCAAAAGATTTTTATCTGTAATGTCTTTTTCTTGTGTATGTAGAATTTTCAACCATCAAAATCAGCTGGAAAAAAAGTAAAAAAATAGTCTTTTTCCTCCAGGTTGCCTTTAATATAGATAAAAATGTCTCTTTTCCTGGAGCTGCTGTTTCTGTTCTCCGTATATGAAACTGAACATCCGCCCGGAGTGTTTCAGTGTAGCTAGGAGAATGTTCAACGGCAATTTAAAACTCTCCCTGGTGTTTTTGTACTGTAAGATTTGTGCAAAGTTTTATTACCGCCGCTGTCAAAAGTAAGGCGTCGATTTTTGCAGTACAAATTTAATGCATTAAGAAAATTCAAGCAATTAACCCAGCTGCCAAAAAACCCAGGAAGAAGGCGGACGCAGCTGCGCTTCGTTTACTTCCTGTGGTGTCGACCTATGACGACATCCAGCACACAAAAAAACCAGAAGTAGTAGAAGAAGAAGCAGCAGCAGAGAGCAGCGACCAATGGGGACGTGACCTCACCAGAGCGTCCTCGCTGAGGATGATGAGGACGAGGACGGAGCTTCAGGAGGAAAGTTTACCTTTAGAAAGTCACCTGATGGATCTTTGGAAGAAACTACAGTAACCTGCAAAGACCATTTTAACCACCACAGAAGAAGAAGAAGAAGCCATTCATCACCGACCAATCGCCTCAAAGCAAAAACACCCGACCCAAGCTTTGTCTACAGGGCAGACAGGCGACATGGCAGGACTGGAGCTCGTGGACCAATAATCAAACCTGGAAATGAGATCAGTAACGCTGCGGCTGATTGGACGACTAAAAACTGCTGACCAATCAGCAGAGGAGGCGATGATGACTGAGAGAAACAGTTCACATTTAAAGATTTGAATATCCATTATTACAAGCTTCAGTCTGAGGAAGAAAAACGATTGTTTGTGATCAGCAAATTCTGTGATGACTTGATTTTTTTTTTTCTGATCAGTTGACATTATTTCTAACAATAGAGCGGCCATGGCAGCAGGCTTTACCTGACTGTCAGGCTTTGCAGCAGTTTATTTCTGCATAAAGTGAATTCCAAACTGGCAGGTTTACAGTCTGAGGGATTTCTAACGAGTCTATTTGAGCATGTTTTCTTTATAATATCTGCTGTTTTTCTCCAATGAAAATGAACTAAATCTGTAAGTGAAGCATCCGTTGGTGAGAAGCTGCAGCGTTTTTGTGATTGATTCCACTCATATTTCTGTAAATAGCATTTCTTATGACGAGCAGGCAGACAGATTACGGGTAACTGATTTCTCATCATTCACGTGCTGAATTGTCCGATTATTGGGTGAAAATTGAGATTACAGCAGTTTATTTTAACACCATAAGAGTGGGACAGATCCCACTGTTGGCCAAGTTAATTCTCAGCCTTGATCCAGCTGAATATTCCCTGGCAGACCCCCATTTTTATCATTTGAATATGCCGTCCTATCATCTGCCGGTACAATCACGTTGATTCTCCTCATTTTTGTGCGCACAGCCGTAACTTTTGTAGCCAGACGGAGTAAAAATGGGCCGGGTGGACGCGCTGGTCCAACTCCACAGCTGATAGCAGGTCGCTACACATGTTACCTTCACCCAGCTGTTGCATCCTTCATATCATCTTTGGACGCAGTTGAAAAAACTCCACAAAGATCTGCTGCTGACGTCTTGTAGCCTGATACCACTGCACACCCTCTGAGGTCTAGTGGAGTCCCTGTTATAGCTGATCAGTGTAATCAATCACATCCACTATTAATGGCATGTTATTGGGCATAAATGTAGATTATTCATCAGTGATATCATCCAGTCCCCAAGCAAAGATTAGTAAGATCAGGGCTACCTTCAAACGGGCCTGGCTAGAGTTGGCAAGCCCTTAAACAGTTAGTTGCTCGACATGGTTTTACTCATCATGTTGCAGAGCCGCGTCCACGCAGCATCACTGAGACTCTACGTCTGCTCTCTGCATCACTTCCTGTTGTCCTTCCTCAGATGTTTGCCTGTGTCATCACTTCCTGTTGTCCTTCCTCAGATGTACGCATGGGAGATCTCGGATCAGCTGCTGCAGCTCAAACAGGATGTGGAATCGTGTTATTTCGCCGCTCAGACCATGAAGATGAAGATCCAGACATCCTTCTATGAACTTCCACCTGATACCCATAATGCACTGCGAGACTCACTCCTGTCTCACATCCAGAACCTCAAAGACCTGTCGCCCATTATCGTCACTCAGGTATTGCTGTCGAGCTGCCGAGGTCACGCTCAGGACGCTCCTCGCGCGTTCACGTCGTACCCGCTGCCCCTCACATGTGCTTGGTTTGTTGACTTTTGTGTCGTGAAGTAAAAACACTCGTGATTGGCTGATGCGGTTGAGGAAGACGTCGGCTAATTTGATTTGATCGGCTATCCTAAGTGAGTCGAAGGCAACTGGACTTCTTTAAGGTTGTCCAAAGAAGTTTCACCTCTCAACCAAGGGGCCTCCTCAGTTCTAAGCGGTAGGTGGGGCGTCCCAGGTTCTTCGTCTCTTGTGGAGTCTTTGATACCTTGAGAGTCATGAGGTCACCCGAGAGTCGCTGACCCGCCCAGGCCGTCATGGGAGTCGTCGTAGTCACATAAGTCAAGGTGACAATGAGTGTGAAACTTTCTGGGGAGGGATCCAGAGACTAAGCGTTGACCAGGGATTATCATGACCTGGATGAATGAGAACAATCACAGGTTTGGTTGGTGGTTTAGTTTCTCATCTGTAAGCAGAGTCACCCAGAAACCATCAGGCCGGAGACACAACTGTCTGACCTACGCGACCGGGTCTACTCAGTCCAAATGTCATTCCCACCCGACTGGGTCCGATGGACCCGACTGTCTGTTTTAGTTACTAAATATTCCGCCCATCAGCGGATCATTTATCAGCCTGGTGTTTACCGTTCACGCCTAATTCAAACCGGCGGTTTACTTTTTCTTCAGTGCTCTGTGAATCAAAAATGAAAGATGCAAACATCAATTCCCTCTGCAGAGAATCAGTATTTCAAGTTTGTATTAACATCTCCTGATGATCAGCTGGGGACACAAAATATTCAAGTCCAACTCTGAAGGCAGAAAAGAGAAATGATCAGGTGAAACAGGAGAACAATGCAAACGGTTTCACAGTTAATCCTCCCTCCGAGGTCCCGTGGTCTCTCAGGACTGGCGGCATCATCGTGAGAGCGCCGGTGGTCAGTAGGCGGAGCTTTTATAGGTTTTGATCTCTCATCTCCACAGCAGGTCGTGTCTGCAGCATCAGTCACCCCAGTCAGTTACCATGGCAGCAAACCCAGAGCCAACCTGACGCTGGCCGGCTAGTTTGCCGATCCTGCGGCGTCGTGGTGCAGAAACCAGCTGCGTTTGTTGCGTTTCGGAGCTGGAATGTTGACGTGTGGTTGTATGTGATGCTCTGTCTTCTCTCAGCTGGCTTTAGCGATCGCTGATCTCGCTCTCCAGATGGCTTCCTGGAAAGGATGTGTTCACACACTCATAGAAAAGTAAGAGCTCACACACTCCAGCAGTGGGGCCTGCAGCGCCTACAGATAACAGTTGGCTTCTAGCTAACGATGAACCGATAACGACACACATACAGTTGATGAATGAAGAAAAATTAAACCTCATTTACATGTAACTTTACTGAAACGCTCCAGTTTTTCTCACCTCTATCTGACCTTTCACGCAACAGACGATTGACCCCTGACCCCTCTGCCCCCCAGGTACAACAATGACATCAGCTCGATGCCCTTCCTGATAGAGATCCTGACCGTGTTGCCGGAGGAAGTCCACAGCCGCTCGCTGCGTATCGGAGCCAATCGGAGGACAGAGATTATTGAGGACTTGGCGTATTACTCCAGCACTGTGGTCACGCTGCTGGTCAGACACACCTCCTGCTGCTTCATTCTTTGTCCCTCTCTGTTTCCTGGAGTGAAATCTGGTCTGTTGTCACTCTCCAAACCAATCATGTCGAAGCGTCGTGGTCCAGATCCCAGTATCGATGCTCTTCTCTGATCGTAGGAACGACAGCCATCGCGTCTAAAAACTCGCCAAGTTCCACACAAAGATTTAATCCGAGGCCCACAGGTTCTTTCTAGAGTAGTAGAAAAGGAGCAGGGGATCAGAAGATGATCAGCTGGTGGTTTTACTGGAGAAAACGATTTGCTAGTGGTTTTACTGGAGAGGATGTCTCACTGGGCGTCCGCCACAAACATCACGCACAGACACACGAACCAGATCCACACAGCCCTGATTCTCCAGCTCAGATCAGGACTCTTGTTCTTGTTCTTCATGCCGACAGACTCAACATCTCTCATCATACCAACATGAAGACAAACAGTTTTGATGGAGAGAATTAATCCAGCTTCATATCTCAGATAATCAGTTCAGCAGCGTCAGGAATCTGAAGTTTCATGACCTTTACAGAGTTTACAGAGACATTCGTTTCCTGAGTGAGTCATAAATATTCTGTATGTGTTTATCTCATCTATCACTGCGATGCTCTCAGGAACGTCAGGAACGAGAAGATGGTTGGATCCTGATTGTGACGTCGTTTGGTGGTGGTTTGTGTTTTCTGTCCTCAGACGTCGTGTGTGGAGAAGACGGGCAGTGATGAGAAGATGCTCATGAAGGTCTTCCGTTGTTTGGGAAGCTGGTTCAACCTGGGAGTCCTGGATAGTAACTTCATGGCCAGTAACCAGCTGCTCATGGTTCTGTTCCAAGTTCTGGTGAGCTCAGCTCTTCTTCTGCCACGTCTGCTGATTGGTGATGTGAAGAAACTGATCCCAGCTCAGATGAATCAAGTCACTCAGGATTGTGGTCTTCTGGTTTTCCAGCAGAGGGATGAAACCTCCACTAACCTCCATGAGGCGGCGTCCGACTGCGTGTGCTCCGCCCTCTATGCCATAGAAAATGTCGACACCAACATGGCGTTGGCGCTGCAGCTCTTTCAGGGCGTCCTGACGCTGGAGACGGCCTATCACATGGCTGTGGCCCGAGAGGACCTAGACAAGTGAGGACAAGACGCTGGTACTGGTTTGTGTCCCGTCTGTGCCGTCAATGACGCGGTGGCTTCTGTTCCAGAGTGTTGAACTACTGCAGAATCTTCACGGAGCTCTGTGAGACCTTCCTAGAGACCACGGTCAGGAGTCCGGGACAGGGAATGGGTGACCTGAGGACCCTGGAATTGCTGCTGATCTGTGCTGGACACCCACAATATGAGGTACCACCATCCACCCATCCACAGCTGCAGGTGTGCTGCTTTCAGACCAAAATGTTCAAGCTCAGAATTTGTGCACCAAACCCAGTCTACATCCTGGACTAGACCTCAACACTCCTGGTCTGTGTTCTGGTCCACGTCTTTTAGATCTTCTTAGATCTTCATATCAGGCAAGGCAGCTGTGTTCATACTGTATAGCACATTTCATACACACACACGACAACTGATGCGCTCTGCATAAAAAGAAAATCGTGATTTTACAGTAGAAATGATCCAGCTGACCTGAGTCCGTAGATCTCGGAGCCCTGTATTATAATCCTGGTCTCTGTTCTGGTCCAGATCTTTTAGAGCTTCATGCGATTATTATCCTGGTCTCTGTTGTGGTCTCTGTGGTCCAGGTGGTGGAGATCTCCTTTAACTTCTGGTACCGTCTGGGAGAGCACCTCTACAAGATCAACGACGCGGCTCTCCACACCATCTTCAGACCATACATACAGAGACTTCTACACTGTCTGGCTCGACATTGCCAACTGGATCCGGACCATGTAAGAGACCTGATCCGGTTGACATAGAACCCCCCACCCCCACCGAGCAATCACATGAGTCCAGTTTTATTGTATCATATGGAGTTAGATGTTGCACATGAAGTGAACTCAGCCGTCGGTTGGTTCTGTTGGTCTTGTTCTGATGCTGATGGTGACCTGCAGGAGGGGATCCCTGAGGACACCGATGATTTCGGGGAGTTCAGGATGAGAGTATCCGACCTCGTTAAAGACGTCATTTTCCTGGTCGGTTCCATGGAGTGCTTCTCTCAGGTACCAAACCAACGTGTGTGTCTTCAGTTATCTTCCACCTTAAATGTGTGTGTGTCTTCAGTTATCTTCTGTCTTAAACTTTTGTGTGTCCTCCGTTATATTCCACCTTTAATTGTACAGTGTGTCATCAGTTATATTCCACCTTAAGTGTGTGTTTGTGTCTCCTCAATTATATTCCATCTCAAACGTGTGTCGTCAGTTATATGCCACCTTAAGTGTGTGTGTGTGTGTGTGTGTGTGTTCTCAGTTATATTCCACCTTAAAAGAGGGGAACCCTCCGTGGGAGGTGACGGAGGCGGTGCTCTTCATCATGGCTGCCATCGCTAAGAGTGTTGACCCGTGAGTATCTGAGTGTGTCTGACCGGAATATGGATATCTGGTTCTGCTGTGGTGAACTGGAT
This sequence comes from Dactylopterus volitans, assembly GCA_901007715.1. NCBI lineage: Eukaryota > Metazoa > Chordata > Actinopteri > Syngnathiformes > Dactylopteridae > Dactylopterus > Dactylopterus volitans. The sequence continues at coordinate 15,456 of CAAKHG010049968.1, read as the reverse complement.
CCGGTCTCTGGTGCTTGGTTCTGGTATCTGGCGGTAACACGAGAGTAATAACTGTCTCTTGCTTCTGGTTCTGTCAGGGAGAACAACCCAACGCTGTCTGAGGTTCTGCAGCAGGTGGTGCTGCTTCCTGAGAGCGTCCACATAGCGGTGCGGTACACGAGTATCGAGCTGGTCGGAGAGATGAGCGAAGTTGTGGACAGAAACCCGAGATTCCTCGGTAAGAACACGTCTGACCGTAAAACCAGAGCATCGGGGGGTTTTTTCCATCTGAGACAGATGAGAAGAACGATGGCATCAGTGAAGCTGGGTGAGGTCGATCGGATCCAAGCAGGATCAGCGGAAAGGTTTCGCTGATCCGGGGTTTCTCTCTGATGCTGATCCGCCAGCAAACCCCAAGTTCCTGTCCTCATCTATGAGCGTAGCGTAGTCCTGGTCCTAGAGGCCCCCCAGCCTCTGTTTTAGATGATCAGCTCATCATCAGGCTCTGTAGATGCTGGTAACAACCCGAGTCCTGTCGGTCACAGTCAAACTGAAATCAGAAATGTTTGTCATATCTTCTGCAGAAATATCTCCCATGCACGGTATTTTTTTCAAGCTTACAACTTCCAGTAGTCACTTATTAGAAATGTACTTTTCTGCCTCATCAGTGTGTTTTGTGCTTGTGCGTTTTTGCTTTTATTTTGAAAGTATTGCCTCTTTGCCCTTCCTGTCTCAGACCCGGTGCTGAACTACTTGATGAAAGGTCTGCGTGAGAAGCCCCTGGCGTCGGCAGCGGCGAAGGCCATCCACAACATCTGCTCTGTGTGCAGAGATCACATGGCGCAGCACTTCCAGGGTCTGCTGGACATCGCTCGCTCCCTCGACTCCTTCGCCCTGTCCACTGAGGCCGCCGTCGGGCTGCTCAAAGGTAACCGCCGCACCTGGTCAGTCCACCTGCAGGGCCAGGGTCAGCTGAGGCCATTAAAGTCAGTGTTCACCTGCAGACCCCCATCCCTCTTGACAGTCATCACCAGGGCAACGATATGAATGGGGCCGATACTCGGAACGGATACACATCTGCAGTAAAACTGACAACATTGGTGTTAGATCTTTGAAAAGAAGAGAGTATCGGATGGAAGCTGCGTTTTCCACCCGTTTTCCTCCTGTCGAGCACCCTGGCATAAGCGTTCCCATGTGGCGAGGGCACACTCTCTGGTCCCCATTCTTAAAGACGGGAACCACCACCCTGGAGATGGGATCGCCGACAGTGGTGCAACATTGTGGGGCTTTGTCAGCCACGATAGCCCGACCATGTTCACAGCCTTTGGCATCTCCTGGCAAATCTCATCAGCTCCTGGCGCCTTGCCACAGAGGAGCTGTTAAAGTACCTCTGAGACCTGTGCCAGGAATGTGGCTCGAGATTCCCAGAGTCATCCAACTCTGCGTCCTCCTCTACTTCCTGCCTGCTCCTTCCAACGCAGTGCAGGTCAGCACCCGCCCTCCACTGCCCCGCCTTCCCTTCTCGAGTTGCCCGATTACTCACCAGAAGTTTCTCTGTCTTGGTGGAACTTGAGTAAATGTGAAGTCTCTCCCAGTTGCCACCTTAGTCTGTCCTTCATTCATACATCTGGGGTGTCAGCACTTTTAAGCTTTTCTGCTCTTGCTGACATCTTACTTGTTCAAAAGGAAAACTCACAAGTGACAGAAGTCTGGGGGAAGCATTCGGTCCGCCACAGAGCGGTGATTACAGACAGAAATGAGGGAGGCTGCATCACACACACATGAAGCTCATCAAATACTGGATGTGATGATCTGCCTGGCTGATGTTCCGTTGACCCATCGTGAGCGTGGCTGCTGGGCTGTCCGCATGGACTCCCTAGACTTCATCTTATGTGGGTGATAAGCGGTGTCTTAGTCCATCTCCTCTGTTCAGAGGCGGCCGTTCTAGTTTCACGTCGATGCTCCGTTCACTCGTCTAACAAACAGCAGTCCTCTCTACACGGAACACTGCCTCCCACAGAGGGTTCCTTCTTGTCTAAAAGCAGGGGAACGTCTGAGTCTAGACCCGGTGAGGTGGCTCTCCCATGTCGTGTCTTGCGGGTGTCTTGTTTCACCTCTGCATAGGTCAGTGAAGGCCTCGCTGTTCTGGATTGCTCAGCTTGTGGTGAGATGTTTTATTCTTGGAGAGAACCAGACTTTGAGAGAGCTGCTGGGTCTGAAGTGCTCTGGGATGTTGGGTCCTCTCATTTGCTTGGGCGTTCCTCTCCATTCTCCTAACTTGTTGGGACAGTCTCACGTGTTCATGCTGTCCTAGTATGAGTGTGTTCTATCTGCTCTGGTGGGAACGTTCTCTGTCCAGTGGTCAAGAGCTCTGAAAACGGGTCAGTCTGTGTTTTTGGGTTCCAGCAAACTCCAGTGGTGATTCTGCTTTCTGTGGTTGAAGTTGTTTGTCTTAAAACTTCAACCTGGGAAGTCATTCTAGGGATAATAATTAAGAGTTTCCTCATCACCTTCATTCTTGGAGTCACTGGGCTGCAGTTTCCCAACTTCCTCCGGTTGCGCACGTTTGCAGCACCGATCCGGGTCCAGTTGCACTGAAACCGGTCCAGGCTTCACTAATCTTCTGCTGAATGTTTGTGACGTCCTAATTAGATGGGAAATGTCAGGTTTGTATTTGTGCCTGTGCAGGTACAGCGTTGGTGCTTGGCCGTCTTCCCCTGGAGAAGATCGCCGAGTGTCTGAGTGACCTCTGTGCCGTTCAGGTCATGGCTCTCAAAAAGGTCAGGAGTCTCTGTGTGAAATTGACGTCTGGCGGTTGTCGCGCCTCTCTGAGCGTCACCTCATGAGCTTCTTTCTTTCAGCTTCTGGCCGAAGACTCCACGAACGGTAAAACGGCTGATCCGACCGTCTGGCTCGACAGGCTGGCGGTCATTTTCAGGTGAGAGCTCGGCTGTTGACTCGCCTTCGCTGACGGGCGGTAGACGCGCAGCATGTTGACACTGGCTGCTTGTTTCAGGCACACGAACCCGATCGTGGAGAACGGACAGACGCACCCGTGTCAGAAAGTCATCCAGGAGGTAAGATACCCAGCCGCTCTCACCCAGCCGCTCTCACCCAGCCGGTCTCACCCAGCCGGTCTCACCCAGCCGCTCTCACAGCAACGTGCTGCAATATATGAAATGAAGCTCGGTGTCACTGCGCACAGTTACAGTGGGTCCATAGGTGTTCCAGCAGTGACACTGTACTCCCAGTGATGTCTCTGTTCACCGCCATGATGGGTTTTAAACGTAGCAATGAAGATGTGACTCACGCAGCTGTCATTCAAGAGAACTGAAATAACTAATGGGATTAACAAGCATAGTTGCCCCTTTGCAGAGGCCCAGAAACGAGCAGTTTCATGTTGGGGTCTTCTGGTGTTGGCAGGAATGCCAGCTATTTTCTTTGAAAGTGGGCGTGTGTGAACGGTTACAATCACCCGCAGACCCAGAAAGGTTTAGCCAGCAATGTACTGGAAACTTGTGTGAAAGGGGCTTCCGAGAGGCTGCGCAGGGCTGGCAGCCAACGGCCGGGCCACGGCGGGCCCGCTGAAAGCTCCGCAGTGATCATCCTGGTGTCAAAGACCACAACAGCCAGAGTGTGGACAGGAAGACCAGGAGGAGGTCCCACATCATGACCATTCGGAATGAACCCCGCCTGCCATGTACCACACGGTCTGCAGTGGAAACGCAAATTAGATCAAGAGTTTACCATTCTAACGCGGAACCCACAGAACTGAACTAAACGGGGTTTAAAGAACACTGGATGAGGTGGACATGTTGGTCTCCAATGGAGCCATCAGGAATCTAAAACGAGGGGTGAACCGCTGGCACCGCAGAAGCGGCCCGAGGTGCCCTCAAAACTGAGAAGACAAAACTGAGGGCAGAAAAACCCACAAACAAGCGGTATGAGATCTGCGGCTGCGTTACTTTATCCAAATACTTTTTGTCAAATAATTTTTCTAAAATGAGCTATTTGAGCTGAGTTATTTCACTTCTCTTGAATTTAAGCTGCAAATCTTTACTTCAGTCATGTGGCGGCGGTGAATGGAGACAAAGTTCCACTGTTTTGCCTTCCCCACCTGACCAATCATGTCCCTCGCCGGGTCGTCTGCCGCCCGTCTCGCCGCACGCGCCGGGATCTGAGACGTTATGTGGTGTGACCCGCTGCAGATCTGGCCGGTGCTGTCGGAAACCTTGAACACTCATCAGGCCGATAACAGGATCGTGGAGCGATGCTGTCGCTGTCTCAGGTTCGCCGTACGATGCGTCGGGAAAGGCTCCGCCTCCCTGCTGCAGCCGCTGGTCACCCAGGTGAGATTTACCTGTCCTGCCTCTCTTCGGTGTGTTCATTGCAAGACTTGAGTCATCATGGTTCCTCAGAGGTCACGATAACTTTTCATCCTCCAAACGGCAGCTAAAGTGGCGCCCCCTGGTGCAGAGGGGACGGCCTGGGTACAGATGTCAACTCGGGCTCAGGGATGAACCGATTTAAATTTTGATGGGCAAAAGGTCAAAGTCGGTGTGACCTCACCAACCAAATCTGCAGCCATAAATCTATTTATCATCTGCAGAACCGGACAAAATTTGACGCGCGTGTCCAAAATGGGGGGCAAAGTGGTTTTCTATCAAAGGTCAAAGGTGATTCATTCTCACAAACGTGGCATTTCAGGAACGTCTGGAGGGAATAACCGCGAGATACGGGGCTTCAGTGGTCTTTGTGCTCTTAATATATTTGACAGAATCCATCCAGGTTATTCAGGAAAATGAGATGCTGTTGAGTAGTCAGTGAGCCGCGACTGTGGAGACGAAGCGCCGGGCTGGCAGCTGTGCCCGGCCTCACCGCCGTTTGCTTGTGGTCATCAGATGGTGAGCGTCTACCAGGTGTATCCCCACTCCTGCTTCCTGTACCTGGGCAGCATCCTGGTGGACGAGTACGGCATGGAGGAGGGCTGCAGGCAGGGACTGCTGGACATGTTACAGGTGAAGCCTTTATTGACGCGGCGGCGGTGGGGATGATGGTGGTGATGTTGTATTAAGTCTTCCGCCTCCCTCTGCCAGGCTCTGTGTTTGCCGACTTTCCAGCTGCTGGAGCAGCCCAACGGTCTTAGGAACCACCCCGACACTGTGGACGACCTCTTCAGACTGGCCACCAGGTGGGTGTGCGGTCCTCACCCGGCCGGGGTTTCTGGGGTTTCTGGGGTTTCTGGGGTTTCTGGGGTTTCTTCTTTTTCCTGGATTTGTTTGGATTTGCTGACCGCAGCTCATGACGCTCCGACGTGTCGCCGTGTCTGCGCAGGTTTGTCCAGCGGAGTCCCGTCACTTTACTCAGCAGCAGCATCATCGTTCACATCATCCAGTGCGCCATCGCCGCCACCTCACTGGACCACCGGGACGCCAACTGCAGCGTCATGAAGTTTGTGCGAGACCTGATTCACACGGGCGTCGCCAACGACGTAAGTGGCGGGGACATCCGGTGGTTAGATTCAGCGGCGGAAACGGGACGTTTATTCCGTGGGTGTGCGAGCGTGCGGCGAACCCGGAGGGTAAAGGTGTGTTCTGTGGCCCCAGCACGAGGAGGACTTCGAGGTGCGGAAGCAGCTGATCGGTCAGGCCATGGAGCAGCACGGCCAGCAGCTCATCACCCAGCTGATGCACTCGTGCTGCTTCTGCCTCCCGCCGTACACGCTGCCGGACGTCGCCGAGGTGCTGTGGGAGGTCATGGTGTTCGACCGTCCGGTGAGTAGTCGCGCCGAGGCGCCGGCGGGGGGGCCGCTGCTGCCGCCAGGGGGGCCGCTGCTGCCGCCAGGCGTTAGTAACGCGCCTGTGGCGGGTGTCGTTGCAGACGTTCTGCCGCTGGCTAGAAAGCGCTCTGAAAGGTTTACCGAAGGAGACGTCGGGAGGAGCGGTGACGGTGACCCACAAACAGCTGACCGACTTCCACAAACAGGTCACCAGGTGAGCAGCTCGGCACCGTCGGCACCGGTTCATCCGCGCCAGAATCCAGCCGCCGTTCTCCCAGCCGGTTCTGACGAGATCAGACGCCGGAGAACAACATCAGGCAGCCAAGAGAAAACCGTAGTTGATGCGTCTCGACCGCGTCGCTGTGAGCAGCCGCAGCGAGGAGCGCCACCTGCAGGTGGAGGACAAACGGGTGAACAGAATCAACCGGGTCAATGTTCTGTCTCTCTGCAGCGCCGAGGAATGTAAGCAGGTCTGCTGGTCCATCAGAGAGTTCACCAGACTGTTCCGATAGCTGCGAGCTTCACACACCACCAGGTACCGCGCGCGCACACACACGCACACACACGCACACACACGCACACACACGCACACACACGCACACACACGCACACACACGCACACACACACACACTCACACGCACACTCACACACACACACACACACTCTAAGGCCAGTGGCAGCAAACGAGGTGTGTTTTCTTCTGCAGGTTAAATCTTTCGTTGGCCAACATTCAGAGGTGACGGCAAACAGCTGTGACTGCAGACGAGGATTTAAAGGGATGCGGTGATGATGATGATGATGATGCTGATGATGATGATGATGAGGGCGACGATGGCGACGATGGTGACGGCGATGATGACGATGGCGCCGGAGGCGAGGCTTTGAATGTGAGCTCGGACGTTTCACACTCGAGGTGGACAGACAGTGAGGACTGATTGGACAGACTGACTGAGGAGGAGGAGGAGACCCACAACCCCCCACATTCTCACCTGCAGCAGCTGACTGGTGGGCGGAGCCGGGCCGGGAGGCGGAGTTCACAAAGTGAACAGATGCAGATTGTCGTCAACTACCAATGGAGGATGCGCCTGGTCAAAAGTTTTTAAGAGAAGATTTATTTTTGGGACTTTGGTCGCGATGTTTTTTGTGGGTGCCGCTGCGAGAGCCAGAAGACATCCCAGGATGTCTTCTGGGGTGCTCTTTGCCGAGCGGTTCCCCCGTGGAGGCTTAAATGCTGGAGGATTTGGCGTCACCTTTGACCTTTTAACATTTGGTTGAATTTTAGTCGTTTTGCCACAAAGTGAGAGAGTGAACTCTGGGAAATGATGCAGAGACGACGCCACCACGTCGTCGGTGATGTAGCCTTGTTGTAAACAATAAACAACTGAAACAACAGACAGGTGAGTTTGTCGTGAGTTCTGTTGATGTCACCGTTGTCATCGGTGACGCCACCGGTGACGTCATCGACGCGTCTCTAAGGGTGAAGGTCATTGGAGGTGAGCTGGAGTGTTTTCTTTGGTGAAACATGGGTCACATCGTTCTCTCGCAGCTTTTGAAGCGTGAACCCAGCTCAGCACTGCCCCGTGTGGCGAGTGGAGGTGCGACAGGGATCCTGCGACACCGACAAAGTTGCCCCGCCGGTTCAAGAAAAGAAGTTAAACCGCTTTGACCGCGCTTGTTCTGTGTAGAAATCAAGCAGGAGTGAGGAAGCCGTTTTTTTAGCATTTGTTCGTGCATGTTGTGTAATGAGGTCTTTGAGTTCCTATCGGAATGCTGCTTTTCAAGGGTCTTACTGGTCTACCAAACCCGGGTATCCTCATTTTAAACCTTCAGTCAACCAGGAGCAAGTGATCACGAAGCAGCTGCAGCCACTGAGCGCCGAGGCCTCTGGGTCGCCATTTCATCGGGTCAAACTCGGATCAGAACCACCCTCTTCACCCTCGTCCGGCTAATATGAGTTAGCCAAAGTCAAGTTGTTGATTAAAGGGACGACGTCGCCTCTGAACTAGTTTTCCAGAATCCTAAATTAAGAAATTAGCAGCTGGAGTCGTGAAAGAATACTAACGTTTATTTAAATTCAAATATGCTTTCTGAAATGGTCTCGAGGACGTTAATGGACGCTGCCGCGTTGCCGTAGTTTCACAAAAGGTTCCTGCCGAGCTGAGGTGCCCTCAGGTTGTCAAGGTTACAGCAGATGAAGGAGCGACACCGTCCTCTTAAGTGCAGCTGGAAGCTCTGACGTCGGCTTGGATTACTTCTACAATCATTTATCTGTTAAATCGAACCAGGAATCAGTTGTTTCAGGGGCCCTGAATACGGTCCTCAGGACACATTGGGGTTCCAGGGTCCCTGGATTTGTTGAGACTGCAGGAGCCTCTGCAGCTCTTTAAACTGCTCCACCGTCTGGTCCTTCACATCCGGGTTAGAAATCTGCAGCCGGATGCTGTCCGTCGACCAGCTGAGCTCTCCGGAGAACATCTCTGTCAGGATACGAGCCACCACAGGAACCACCTGGGACCACAGAGAACCGGGTCAAAACAAGAACTGCATCGCAAGAACCTTGTTTGCATGGACCAGCAGAACAAGGACGATGAAGAAGGAGCAGATTCATTGGTAGAACCATGTCACAGCTGGACCAGGACCTTCTGTTGACTGTGTGAAACAAGTAACTGATTAGTTTAAGAACTCGTTCATGCTAAAACTGGCAGCTGTGGATCCAGATTCAGCCCGCTTCAACATGGCACCCAACTACATCAACTAACTCAGCAGCTACATTGCTAATGCTATGCTATCATGCTACTGCTATAAAAAGAAAATCCAGGGTGAACTGGGCTGGGCAGGCGTCGGCGTTTAAACAAACATCCAAAGGGGCCTAAAGTCGTGTTGAACTCTGGTTTGCGTCCCCAAAACAGTGATGACAGAACCAGGATGTTTACGTTCCAACAGTTCTAAAGCTGCTGACCTGGACGACGATGAGTTTCTTCTCTTTGGGTTTCTGATCGGGCCAGTCTTCCCCGAAACAGAAGTAGGTCTCGAAGGGCGGCGGGTTGGCAGCTTCACCCTTCTGGAACGAGATCAACCCTGTGACAAACAGACGGGGACACGAGGGTCAGATGTCCTCAAGCCAACGGAACCTTCGGAGAACCGCAACAACAGACTGGTTCATCACCTTGCAGGAAGTCGTTGAGGCTGAACACTTTGATTTTCTTCTCCCTCTCCATGGGATTCGGTGGACCCTGTTCCGGCACGCCCGGTCCGGACCAGAACACCTTGCACTGACAGAGGCGGATGGCATAGATGTCCTGCTCCCAGATCTCCAGGATCAGACCACGGTCCATCACGTCCAGCAGAGCGTCTGTGTAGAACTGCTGCTTCTGGTTGTGGATCTCAGACGTCCCCGGGAAACGGACCTGCTGCAGGGTAACCGGTCCAAACAGATCCACCTGCTGTGGGGTCGGCTCCAGGTGTCCGTAGTACAGCCGGCAGCCTTGAGGGTTGCTGACGGTCAGAGAGCCCATCGTCCGTCCCCGGTACTGGAACCTCAGGTCCAAATCGGTTACTATGGCAACAAAGACACATTAAAATCGTCAGGGGCAAAAGTGAAGCACGCTCGGTGAGGGCGGACCACACCTCGATCACACTGACACTCACGTGGGACGCTGTTAAGCAGGTCGTACTTGCAGGGCTGGTTCTGAGTGTCCCCCTGGTTCTGGATCCCGCTCATGGAGCCGGAGTCTATCGGGGCCGGTCCCGCAGGCCCCGAGGCTGACGGGAAGGGCGGGGCGTTCAGCTCAGGGAGTTGTCCACTTGTGTGAGCGAAGCTCCCCTGATCCAACATCGAGGCCTGAGGCTGGAAGTCCTGCTGCAGGAGGTCGGAGGTCAGGGGGCGGAGCGGCGCCGAGACGTCAAGCGCGGGTCCAAAGGTTCCGTTGGCAGATAAAGCGAACCGGCTGACATCACTGTGACCCGCGAAGGAGGAGGGGCCGTTGATCCGGGGGTCTGACAACACACGGCACCATCAGATTTAACCATCAAACGCCACGTTTCCGTGGTGACGCTGAACTAGGTCTCGACTTACTGATTGTGAGCTCCATCAGATTCGGCATCTGAGAGAGAGACAGTTTTACCGTCAGTGTGGACGCAAAAACGCGAACACTGGCTGTATTTTTACAGGATGGATTTTTTTTCTCACCTCGTCGTCTTCGTCGTCAGCGGCGTCTGAAACGAGACAGAAGCCATCAGCGAATCCACCGGGAGGTTCCGCTGGGTTCCAGACCGATTCTGATATGCATGATCGACCAGTGAGCGAGGTTCCCCTTTAGCGGCCTTTCAGCATTTAATCCCAATAATCCCGGAGATTTCCTCTCCCCATGTGTGCTAACTGTTGTTTCTCACCGGTTTGAGCCGGCAGAAACGCTGGGAACAACATGAAAGGTCACCGTGGCAACCAGCCCGTTGGTGACCTGAAGCCATCTCGCTAACATGCCAACCGCACTTCACTGTGCAGGGACCAGGTCTTTGGTGCAGACATGGTGGCAGATCACCGATCACAAATACGCACATCACACTGGAGGCAGAACCTTTAGTTATTTGGTTCCTCTCCTGTGGAACCACCTTCAGCTGTCAGGTTCCTCTCCTGTAGAACCACCTTCAGCTATCAGGTTCCTCTCCTGTGGAACCACCTTCAGCTGTCAGGCTCCTCTCCTGTGGAACCATCTCCAGCGTTGGTCAGGGGGTCAGACACCGTCTCTACATCTAAGAGCAGGCTTAAACCTTCCTCTTAGACAGAGCTTATAGTTAGGCCTGGCTCAGGCTGCCTTGGACCCGCCCCTAGTCATGCTGCTATAGGTCCAGGCTGCCGGGGGACCATGATGCACTGGGCCCCTCTCTTCCTCTCTCTCTCCTTTCACATCCTCTTCCTCATCCGTTCCTGCATGTTACTAACTTAACTTCTTCTTCTTCTTGGAGTTGTTTTCCTGTCCCCTCCCCCTAACCAGTCAAGGCAGACGGCCCCGCCCAGCTGGAGTCAGGCGCCGTTCAAAGTTTCTGCCTGTTAAAGGGGAGTTCTTCCTTGCCGCCGACGCCCAGTTCTCATGGGGGATTTGTTGGCTCTCTGTAAGTTAAAGAGTCGGTCTGGATCTGCTCTTCTTGTAAAGTGTCATGAGATAACTTTTTTGGAAACTGCAGGAAACTTAATTGTTTGGTGGGAATTAATAATAATTAGAGTTGCAGAAACGGACTCGGTCACCCAGCTACCCCACAAACACGCTGCGTTCCTTCACACGCCTCTGCAGCCGGACCAGCCGGACCCAGCCATCCTGGTCTGGAGGTGAAACAGTCCTTCTTAACTCTCCTGTGTGAACCGTCGCTGGGAACTCGACCGCACATTTGAAACGGAGAACAACAAAGAGAGAAATCCCTTCCAGGGACCTTCACAGGGAAGGTTCCCGCAGGCTCCCGGCATCCAGGAGGAACCTCCTCACCTGCGCTGGCCGGCTGCTCGCAGACCTCATAGATCTTGTACGGCTGCACCGGCATCTCCTTGGTGCCGTCGTACTTCAGCTGGAACTCTCGGCTCTTGTTCAGAGCACAGCGGAGGTTGGCTTTCCACTTGGCGGGGTCGGGTTCGTCCACGCCTTCCTGGTATTTGCCGGTCTCCTGAGCCCAGGCCTGCCGGACACGACGGGGTTAAAGAAAAGCAGAAGTGGCGAAGGAGGAAGTGACATCAACGGCGGCAGAGGTCACGGAGAAGCCGGTCAGGACGGCTCATGTTCAGCCGAGCGAGTGAAGTGAAACCGAACCACGTGGTCCCCCGTCGGCTCCGCCCACAGAGCGGCTCTGGAGAGCCAATGAGCAAACGCCGCGAGAAAAGGACGGTAGAACGCGTCAAGGTCAAAGGTCAAGCCCTCTGTCACTCGCCGGCTCTGGAAGCACCGAGGCTCCTTTGGCCACTCGGAGCCGTGAGCCTTCCCGCCCCCCCAGGCCTTAAATCTGCTGAACACCAGCGAGAGCCGCATGGGGCGGCGGCGGCGGCAGGGGCGGCGGCAGGGGCGGCGGCGGCAGGGGCGGCGGCGGCAGGGGCGGCGGCGGCGGCAGGGGCGGTGGCGGCGGCAGGGGCGGCGGCAGCGGCGTCCCACCTTGAAGACGGTGTTCTCGTCCTCGGTCGTCAGCGTGTGGCGCGTGGCGTGTTTCCAGGGAATCTGGAAGAGCCGACGGTCGGAACCCAGCCACTGCAGCCCCGGATACCTGCCGCTGTTCACCTGAGCCAGCAGCCACGGCTTCAGGCGGATCCGCCGGGGCGGGGCGCTCATGGCCAGGGAGCGGAGGATGCTGGGAGGACGCTGGAGGACGCTGGAGAACACTGGAGAACGTTCACATGCAGCGTGCGTCAGCTCTGAAACCCCGCCCACCTCATTAACATACACATCGAGGTGTGAACGCGCGGCCACACAAACGCCACATGCACACCTGCAGCACAAACACCCCCAGAGGACGCGGTGATGCAGGCGCGGCGCGCACGCGCACACACGCGCGAGCGGGCGCACGAGCGCACGCGCGCGCGAGCGAGCCAGCGCGCTCAACTTCCGGTTTCAGGCGGCGAACTTTTAACTTTTAACTTGTTCATTAGTTTGATCCTTGACAGTTTTGGAAAGTCATTGGAGTCACGTGCCCGATATCAGCTCAGACGCTGAGGTTCCGCGCGGCGGGCACGCGCAGCACGTTAACATGGACCCACCTGTTCTGGTTCCGCTTCTGGTTCGGGTCTTGATTCCCGCCGTCGATCCGCCGGAGCTGCGCAGCGTGACGTCACAGGCACAAACACACACACACACTCACTCACGCACACACACAAACGAACAAACAAACAAACAAACGGCGGGAGCCGAGGACGCGCAGCTCGCGACACACACAGAAAGTCGAACTGCCGCGTAAAGAGCCGAGTCAAGCGCGGCGCGCGCGGAAGATCCACATCCGGTGAGTGACAAAATAAAGCTCCAATCGGAATAAAAAACATGGCGGATAAAGAGAGCAGAGGGGCGATTGGTCGTGTAACGTTTTGATTGTAATGTTTTAATTTCAATGTTCCTTTAAAATATTGTAGCAATAAATAAGATTTAGAAAACCTCTGATCCGATTGGCTGAAAGTTGATTGGCTGCTGTGATGGAAGAAGAGCTGGATGACGTTTTATTGAACAACCTTATTCATAACTATCAGGGCAAATATTCAACACCCCCCCCCCTTTGGGTGAAATACATCTGAGGCAGAACATTTGAAACCTTGTCGTCTTTTATTGTGAAGGTGCAGTAAGTGACTTCCGGTTTGTTGAAGGCTGCTGACAGGCTCCTTCCTTCCTCCCTCCGCCGCTGACACTTGGAAGGAAATCAGCAAGCAGCAACCACGACACTAACTAAGGTGTCAGCTCACGTGATGATGGGGGGTCCGTGTCCTGGGATCAGGACTCAGTGGTCCCGGTTCATCAGGATGGTGGCGGCTGCTCTTGTTCCCCTTCAAACACCATCGGAATGTCTCTACCTTCAGTTCCTTCTTCTGTGTCCCGGTGCAGCTGGTTCTCGGGTCCAAGTTCCTCCTCAGGTCCGGCTGCTAGTCCACTTCCTCCTCTGGTCCTGCTCATGGCCCTGTTCCAGACTGTGGGACTGATTCCCGGCGGCGCGTCCACGTGGCGGAGAGAACTCATCACACCCTCCGAGTCCAGATTGACACAACTCAGATCAGCTGTTTCACAACGTGTCGATTTACAAGTTCTCATCAGTTTTGTTTGGCATTCAAGAGTTTGAGCGCGAAAACTCGAAAACAAACAATCATCCAAATCTACTGCACCTGCACGGCGGCGGCGGCGCGGCTGCCGGGACCGGCCGCCGGGACCGGCTGAGCCTCGTAACCGAGGCCGATCCCGTTCCGCCACATCTGACTTCCACAGGAGGGTTTGAATTAGCATCAGCTAGCATTAGCATCGGTTAACGTTAGCATGAGCTAGCGTTAGCATTAGCCTCCTGTTGTGTCGTGTGTGTCTGCGGGAGGAAAAAAAACGCGCATGCGAGCGTAAACGGCTTCTCCTGCTGATCGGGTTCCTCCGACGTGGCGGTTGCAGGGTTCTGGTTTCTGCCCCGGCCCACTTACGGTTGTTTGCGTGCCGCCATGACGCCAGAGGAGCCACGTCTCAGCGATGAGGCCCACGTGCCGCGGCGCAGCTCGAGTCTGGCCGACACCGCGATTGTTGTATGATTTTTATTGATTTTTCATTCTCGGCAGAATCAGCGAGCAGGAAACAGACGTGATCTTCCAGCTTCATGGAATAAAAAACAGACCGTCAACAAACTCGCGCAGGGTCGACAATCGAGGATTAAACCAGCCCGGAATGCTGGTGTTGCCGTTCACGTGGCCACACTTCTCCTCTCTGATTGGCTGTCAGAATGTCCCGCCCCCAGATGCGACGCCCGTTCCCCGCGGATGATGTCACCACCCGCGGCGCGCCGCTCCGGCGTCTCCGTGCAGCGGCGGCTGTTTCGTTTCCTCCTCGATGGTCAGGGTGGCGTCGGGCGCCCCCCGCTGGTCACCGGGGTGACATCCGCGCCAGCCCGGCGGCGAGGATGACGGCGGCGCGGAAGGAGGAGGGAGGAGCGACTGCTTCCTGGTGTAGACGCCGCGCCTGCCGTGGAGACTCCCCGAGGCCGCGGACTCCACCGTGAAGGTTCTGCCCCTGAAGGACGGCTCGTCCACTGAGAAGACGGGTCGCCGCGAGGTCACCTGGGAGACCAGAACCCACCAGTGTCACCAACATCCACAACAATGTGAACCGACGCCGGCCACCGAGAACCCCGAGAACCCCCGAGAACCCCTGAGAACCGCGAACGTGTCGAGTATTGATGTGTTCCAGGTGTGAGCATGAGCAGAAGAAGAGCAGGCAGGTCTGGAGGTCACAGACGACGCGACTGCAGGAGGCTGTTTAATGCTAACATCTCCACGACTTTCTGGATTTATACATGCTCATGAATATAACCGCTGTCATACCGCGCCGGGATGTTCTCCCACAGCCGCCGCTGGCTCCGGTTCTTGTTCAGGTTCTTCTTCTTGTTGTTGTTGTTCCGGTTCTTGTCGTCTTCTGACAGCTAAAAGCAGCACGAGCAGAACGGCTAACAGGAACAGCAGCAGCGTCAAAGCGGCCACGCCTCCTGCCAGCCGGCCGCCCACCTCCCCGAACAGCTGCTCCCCCGCCAACGCGACGCCAGGCACTGCAGCGGGGACAGGGCACATGTCAGTGAACGCACCACGAGGAACCGCAGCGGGGAGAGGGCACATGTCAGTGAACGCACCACGAGGAACCGCAGCGGGGAGAGGGCACATGTCAGTGAACGCACCACGAAGAACCGCAGCGGGGAGAGGGCACATGTCAGCGAACGCACCACGAGGAACCGCAGCAGGGAGAGGGCTAATGTCAGCGAACGCACCACAAGGAGCAGCAGCTGAGAGATGGGTAATGTCAGCGAACGCACCACGAGGAACCACAGCAGCGTGAGGGCCAATGTCAGCGAACGCACCACGAGGAACCACAGCAGCGTGAGGGCCAATGTCAGTGAACGCACCACGAGGAACAGCAGCTGGGAGACGGGTAATGTCAGCGAACGCACCACAAGGAGCAGCAGCTGAGAGATGGGTAATGTCAGCGAACGCACCACGAGG
>CAAKHG010049965.1:2133-13428 GCA_901007715.1 Dactylopterus volitans | reverse complement strand
GGTTAAACATGTGAGAAGGCGAGAGGAGAGCGAGAGGAGAAAAAAAATTCAATAAATTTTTAATCTAGCGGATGTAATCAGATTATACGTCTGCCAGGAGCGACGTATTTCATAAGGAAAAACCAGTTTTCGGGGGAGGGGGAGGGGCAGCGGAGCGGCGAGGAGGAGCGGGCGAGGACAGGCACTTTGGCTGGCCGATCTACATCGACACTGACAGATTCTAATAAATGCACTGGGAGGCGCCCGGAGAAACACAATGCCGTGTAATCATTTTATCATGACAAACCGGAATTCCAATGCTGTCCCATGTGAGCCCGGCCGGGGGAAAATTGAATTAACTGTGAATTGCTCATGCTTGGGGAATGGGGAAAGAAGAAGAAGGAAAAAAAAAAAAGATGGGGAAGAAGAGAAAGGGGGGGTAGAGAGGAGGATTTGGCCCCGCTTAAGTTCTGGCAGCGTCGGCGGTCTCTCAGGGGGCCATGGCGGTTGTTGGGTTTTTTTTTTTATTTTCGCGGAGGAGCTCGGGTTTCGGCAGGTGCCGGCTAACGACGCTAGCGCCGAGGTCCGATTTCGCCGCGATCCGGCCCGGCGTGACATAACGCACTCGTTAAGCGAGAGGAGAACATCCATCACGCGCGCACATCTGTTCAACCACACCACGACTTACAGATGTTTGCAGTAATCGGCGTGTGAAACTCTATCTGCTACGTTAAAGCCCAAAAAGGAAAAAAGGAGGTTCTTCAAAATTTCATTGGGAAATTGGGAAATTAAGCGGGTGGAGAGGGGGGTGGGGGGGGGGCGCAAATGTTCTGCGGATGATGAATGGAGGGTTTTTTTGGGGCTACATGCGAGTCCAATGCGGCTTCAGACCACTTGAGGCTTGACAAAAACACTTTAGCTAGCCAGTAGAAAATGTCAGTCAACTAGCAAAAAGAAAAAAAAAGGAACCAACAGTTTTGCTTGCGAGCAGAAAAAGTTAGCCGGCAATTATGCAGCACATGTGCATCGATGACCGGCTAGCAGAAAAAGTTAGCAAACCCGCTCAGAACAATTCAGCAGTGCAACAATAAGAGCTATGCAACAGTTTTTCGAACTTTTCCCTGAGTATTTTGCTTTTCAGACCAGCTAGTAAACAGAAAAAGTAGGCAAACTGGCTAAAAACAACCCAGCAGTTGAGCTAACATGCAGAAAAAGTGGGCAAACTAGCTAAAAACAACCCAACAGTTGAGCTAATGAGCCAAAAGATTGAGTAGAAGTTAGCAAACTAGCTAAGAACAGTCCTACAATTCAGCTAGTTAGCAGAAAAAAAAATATTACAAAAATAATCAGCTAGCACGTAAGCTAGCAAATATCCATCATTGATCCATCAATGATGGATCAGCTCATCTTTAGAGGCACTCACTGCTCCACGCCCACCGAAGTGGTTTGACCCAGTGTGAATTTACATTTTATTTCATCATAAAAGAACCAAGTGAGATTTTAGGTAAATATAATAATATGCAACCGCCATAACAGTTTAGCTAGCAAGCAGAAAAAGTCTATGAACTAGCAAAGAAGAGTCCAACTGTTTTGTCTGCTAGCTTGCGAGCAAGCTAGCAATTATGCAGCATGAATACATCGATGACAAGCTCGCCGGATAAGTTAGCAAAGCAAATAACAATCCAAAAGTTCAGCTATAAGAACGATGCAACAGTTTCACTAACTTTCCCCCCGTGTATTTTGCTTTCACATTTCAAGCTAGCTCGGATGCCACCGACAGCTCTCATTCCCACTTTGAGACGGCTATCAATTTCAAGCGTTAAATATTCATGTCTGGAAATATGGAGACTCCCGCCTCAAAGTGCGACTTAAACACACTCCGATTTTATGGCTCAGAACTCGAGCTATTTGACAGTTTAAGTGCGAACTGTGGGGAACGCAGCGCAGCGGCTGCGCGCGGCGCGAAAAAGTGTCAACATAAACTCTCTGGGATCTTTCCCTTCTGGTTTTGTTTTTTTGTTTTTGTTTTTTTTTTTTAACAAAACAACTCAACTGATTTCTGTCGTCATCCAACACGTCCATTTTTCCTTGTTTTTTTTACCCCCACACCACCGCGGCCCTCTCGCGAAATGAAGCAAATGATCCCTCGCGCAGACGGAGAACAGGAACCGGGCCTGCTGCAGCCCGGCGACTGCGGGCTGGGGGCCTGCGAGGGTTCCCGGGTCGCCACGGATACAACCCAGATGCTGCAGCTATGCAGCGGCGCGTCGCTGCGAGGACAGGAAGTGTGGACTGCTGGGAGATAAAGGGCTTGATTCTTCCCCCGGCTCGCACACATCCCAGAAAGAACATGGGAGAGAAGGGGAAAATTGACACGCTTGCGCGCATGTGGAAAAGGGGATTCTTCCTCTAATCCTTCACACTCCCCTCGCCCCTCCCCCCCCAACTCCCCTCTCCTTTTTTTGCTGTCAGTCTATCGCTGCTTAATCATTAATATCACACTTTTGACCCCTGCCAACGAGGATGAGACAGGGATTTGCATAATTAGCCCCACTTGGTGGACGAGTCCCACTCCAGACCCTCCGAGAGCGTCTCTAGTGGGCTCGCTCAATTCCACACGTGGGAGGCTGCGCGCGGTTAGATAACCGCGGCCGAGAGGAACGGCGAGCGCCAAACAAAACCACAATCAGACAAAAAGGGGCTCGGCGCGTTGTAGGTTTTCGCGATAAAGGGAGTATTTCCCCGGGATAAAAAGGAAAAGACACAATGGGGGGAAGGCGCTGACATTCACACCGTCCAAACCCAAATGTCAAGTGAGCGAGACGGCTTTTGAAACTTCGCAAAAAACGAGAAAATTAGGTGCGTTTTCGATGCTGCGCCGTAACAGATAAAAAGCACGCCAAGTGCTCCTCTTATTATGAGAATAAGGGAATTACTTATATTTCACGCTTTCCGACACTGAAGAGTTTCACTCAGGTAAAAAGCAACTTGAAAACAAATTTTAAAAAAACCAACAACAACCCTTTGGCCACGAGTAGAATGTGATCAAAAGTAAAAAGTCTTTCAGTTTAAGCAGCACTCTCACTTTCGTGGGAGAGTTTGGTGACGTATTTATTCGCGACGTGTCTCATCAGCCCGCATTTCTGTGGAATATAAAATCTAAAATTCCGAAATAAAATTAACCCCAATGTATTTACCATCCAAATGTGGAATTCACTGAAATTCACGCACGACGACAGCTGGTAAAAACGTCAGGAGAAGTCAGTGTTTGTGGGTTTTTTTAAAAATGCAATCAACAAACAATCAAATTCACTTAAATAGATAAAGTTAGGTGCACACCCAGGAACGACATATCTGGGTTGCAGTGGAAAAATCATTTCACCGAGAAGCCGTGAATGTCACCGTATCGTTTATCAGACAAATGTAGATCCCTTGACATTTGCTGTTTAACCTCTATTCTCCAGCACTCTGGCTTAAGAAAATGTTAAAACTCTCGTTCACGGCACTGAGAACATTCTATCAATATTTTAAGGCTCTCGGTTCAGGCTCGAAAATGAAAACCTGCCAAAAACAAAGGAGCGCGTATAAATAGAAGCGACAAAAAAAAAATGACCTTGACATTTGAGTGAGGAGGCGCCATCTAGTGGCCGTAGTAACCATGACAATGGTAGAATGCCAGAACTATTTACTAAATTAAGGTTGTTTTTTTACGTGTCTAAACTTTCCCCTGATCTCAACCTTTAGCAGTCACCGTTTTTCGACGCCGATTCGTGACGCGGGAAACACGTTTACGCGCAACGTGGGGAAACGTGTTTTATGCGTCGCATCAGAGGGCCGAAGGGAAGGAATTGCGCACGCGGTCGTTTGGGTTGGAGGACTTGTAAAATTTAAGGGTATTTGGGCGGAACAGTGGGGAAAAAACCCACAAAATGTTCTCATTCAAAGCATCGGGGAGGGTTAGACTGGTGGCATCTGGACGGCAAATGATCTTAAGGGACGGCTGGAGGGATGGATGGAGGGTAGATGTGCGGATGAATACCATTAAAGGCGGCAGCGCTGCAGGAGCACGTCCACGCCGAGTGGCCCCGAGTCCCAGGGGGACGTCGGCTGTTATCACACCCATGGAAACACAGCGTCACTCTGAAACAACCCCTTTTCCAATCGACAAAATCCCCCCCTTTTTCCCTCCCCAGAACAACACTGGTCGAGATGTCTTCATCAGCGTGTCATTCCGAGGTTTCCTAGAAAACATCAGTGCCTAGTTATGAAGTAACAGCTTCAATCAGCGGATGGCTCCTCGCCTGAACCTGGACTCGCGAGCACAATCATCACTGTTTGGCCTCTCTGCTTTGGTTCTCTCCATGGATACGGAAAAGGCATCCCAAAACACAGGGCGAATGACAGCATGCCCCTAAAGTCCGGGAAAAACGGGGGGGGGAAACCGGCGCTGCCCGACGCGGATGAACTCGCTACGTGACTCCAGGCGTGTTTGATACATGAGAATCACATGAGGCCGACGGCGTCTTGTCTCGCTTCGTCCCGATACACTGGGTATGCGATGAGAGAGAGAGGAAGAGAGAGAGAGAGACGGGCTTAAAAGTAAGACATGCGAGCCAAGGTTATTTCCACTGTCAAGAGCGTTTCTCAATAAAGTCATTTTTTAAGCAAAATTCTGAGGATTATGCAAAAAAAAAAAAACGTGGCCGATTGACATGAAACTCGGTGAAGGGAGGGTGCAGGAGCCGATGGAGAGCCCGTTACAGTTCGGGGTGGGTCCTCGGTCCCAACAAACGACGGGAAAGAAAAAAATAAAAAAAAGAAAGAACAAAGAGCCTTTATGGACCTCAGAGAAGGAAAGTAATCTACGTCGAGGCATAAAGGGAGTTTATGTGGGCGTGCAAGTCCAGCTGCGCTTTCTGTCTCTTTGTCTCTGATAAGAGATTTAAGCAGCAGGACGCCAGACACAAAGAGGCCGGTGCGGCTTCCTCGGCGTGAGCGCGTTAAGCTAATACTGCCGGGCTAACGACCGACACAAAACAGGGATGAAACCGAGCATCGGCCCCGCTCGGCTCTAATAGGGTTCAAGAGAATGCGTCCGAGGGGCGGCAATTGACCCGCGCTAACCCAGCTGCTTCACACTCCCTCTCTACCGTGTCTTGCAAAACACGCTTGATTAAGCTCTGAGGACCGCGCGTTGCACGGCTGAAAAGTTTCCCCTTAGCCGCCGCTGCCCGCCGCATGTGGGAGGCCGCGGGGAGGAGGGGGAGGAGGAGGGGGGCAAGGCTGCACACGTCAAGAGCGCTGATTTATAAGCGCTCCCCGGGCAGGAATGGTATGTTTCGCAGTGAAATGCAGATTTATGATGCTGCCAAATACCGCTGGACGGATGCGAACGTTTGGAGACCCAACACCTGCCAGAGCATGCCTGCTTCAAGGGGGAGGGGGGGGGGGGGGGCATTGTAATGCGCATGGCACATGCTGTACTTCAAGTCATTGTGTCCAAAAAAAAAACAAAAAAACGACAGCGAGTCAGATAAGGGAAATCTGGCAGATGTGATTCCGCCGTGCACGATCTACTTGCAACGCAAATGTTTGGGTGCCAAGGTGGAAAGTAGTAAAACTTTACGCGGCAATGAAAAAAAAAAACAAGGGTGTTGAGATTATGGGGTGATTGGGTGTGAAAGTGTGCCCGGTCTTCAGGCTGGAGACTGGCAGTTGTGTAGCGTCCCCAGACGACTGTGGATGCTGCTTTTATGAGGCGCCACTACTGGATTTACTTCCCGAGCAACCGCATTCGCAAATAGACCGTAGATTACTATTAGAACTAGTTGCCAAATGCAGATACTATAGGAACCTTTATTGCATCTGTCATGAAGGTCAAGTCTTCACCCTAGCCTGGCTAAGTGGGCGAAGCTTCCCAGTCTGAAGAATGAACCCAATGAGGAGGAGCCTTAAAGCTGAATTCCTTTCAATAGCTAAGCGTGGACCAAAACCTATGGGCGCAAAAAGAGCAGCAACTCGTCACTTCAGGTCATAATTTTGTACATTAGGATCCGATTTGTGATGAAACAGAAAACGAAGCCGGGTATGCTCTCGGGCGTGGCCAATCTCACTCGTCTCTCCGAGAGTATCGCTTCGCAAGAGGTACGCGCCTTCCAATTAGAGCATCAATCTTGTCCACCGACGTGGCCGCAAAAAAGTTACACCCAGAGTCGCAGCCACTGACTTGTGCCGCGCAGGGAAGCTCGTTCCTGCCAAGTCTGCCGTCTGCCAAATCGGAATTCATTTGATCTTGGCCCAGAAACCGGAGGTAAACTGATTTAGGGGCTTGCTCGGCCTGCGCTGCATCTGTAGCGTCCTCAGCTGCAGACCGGCGCCGGGAGACAGGTGCGGATCAAATGTGGAAGCGGAGCGTGAACGGCGGAGGCCCGGAAGCCGGAGCCACGCCGGCCGTTCCCTCCCGTCTTCCTCGTTTCGTTTCTGCCGGGCCTAATCAACCTGCTGGGGGAGAGAGTGTGAAATAGCGGCCCTGGGATTCTCATCCATCAAATCCACATCGAAAGACCCTAGAGGGGGCCCCTGGCGGAGGACCGAAACCACATCTGATATCACATTGAGACGATGAAAGAAGTGGGCTTCTATCTGCCGTGCTATCAAATTAAAGACGTCCTTCTCTGGATTGCGTCACCGATGTCCAATATGGTTTGACGGATCACCTTCCAGTCCGCCGCCATCAGCACGAGCCCCGTAAATGAGATTGATGGAGATGAGCTGGAAAACTAGGTCTGCGCTGGTCGGTTGTCTTTGTTTAATATGGCAGCGCCGGGCTCCTTCACAGCCCACTCCATCCCGAAGAGCTTTATTCTCCCACTGGGCCTCTGGGCGACCCATCCAACACACATTTGCATACATCTGCATATTTCCCATTAGGCCCCACTTGTTGTCTTTTCATGGAAAACTCAGATACGCCGCTGATCACCCTCGACGGCAACGGTCCTATCTGCCTTTTTCCTTGCTAACTTTTTTACCCCCCCGGCGCCCCTCCCAACACCACCCTTTGATCCCATGTTTCCACGCCGCCATCTCTCGCCTCTCGCTCTGCCACAGCTGCGATCGGAGCGCGGAGAGGAGATCCGATCCAGACACAAAGGGGGGGGGGGGAGAGAGAGACGCTCCCGGCTCGATCGGCGGCGCTACGCTAGCTACGGTAAAACCATCTGGGACCACCGACAGCCTCCGGCCTGCGAGAGCACAATAACAAGACAGAAGAAATGAATTTGGCGCACAATGACCGCGGCTGGAGCAGACTAATTAGATTAATATGTGATCAACTGTTCAATTAGGGCCCTTTCAGCAACTCGAGAGCTCAAGAGGTATGGATACATGCAAATGAGATGAGTGAGCACAAACCGGCGGAGAAATGTCAGGAGAGATGGGATGAATGCAGGAAGCGAGTCTGCGGCTGAGGAAGCCGCCTCCTGCAGCCGATTAGAATGTGACTGATGCAAATGTCTATTTATGCAAGATATGTTACGGAAGCTAATGTTCACATCTGGAGGCGTGAAGTGTGTAAATGCAACACGCCGCAACATCCACGACACCTTGAGGGTCACCCGCATTACGAGAAGAAGCGCAACGAAGAAGAAAGTGGAGGAGGGGGTCTCATTTTCTGTTGCTCCGCTTATTCACGAGACCCCGATACAATCGAGGTGGGTGGATTTTTAAAACTGTCAAGTACAACGACTCGACTTTTCAGCGTTAAAGTCCCCGGTTCTGTCAATTTCCTCCCGTGCCGCTGGGACTGCTTGAGGAATTAGGCGTCAATAAGCGCTCAATAAATCGGAGATCTGGGGATTCAGCCACGCTGGGTAGAGGAGTCAATGGACCCTGCTGATACTGGTGGGCTTTTTCTTTCCAATTCCATGGGAGACGCGCAGCAAACTGGTTGCGGACAAAGTATGCCATGAAGGATTTCTCACAGAAGGGTTCGGGGGAAGTCAGATTGAGCGTAAATTGTGCCGCCCTTGGGAGCAGCATTTTGTGAACAAAAGCTCAAACACAGGACTTTCACCCGGGAGACCTGGGTCTGATGCAAACCTAAAAACAATACAATTAAGTTTGTATTATATAGATATATTCATAATATTTATCAGTTTTCTAATAGTTTGTTTTGAGTTTTAGAAAGAGATCATCGACCATTTCACAGTCATGTTACCGAGGTTTTCTGGCAGAAATCCTTCTGGGCCTACTTCTCCCGTACGGTTTGCAAAACGCATCACTTTAACCGCCCCGTTCCTTCGCAAATAAAACCAGGCGGCGTCATCAAAACGGTTCCATAGATGAACTCATGCACAGCACCGCCTGCTGGAGAGCAGCCTGTCATGATGACCAAAAAAAACCAACAACAAAAAAAAAATCGATGAAAGCAAACGCCGCCATTAGCTTTCTATTATCGGAGCGAGTGCAACGCCGTCAAAAGAAAAGCGCGCCGAGGAATTCGCCAAAAGAGGCTGAGCTTCACCTTTCCTGCAGCTGCATAATCTTCTGCAGGGTGCTAATCAAGCGCTTGTCTCCGCTCATGAATTTAGAGGGAAACCTCGAAACGTTTAAATGTGCATTTAATTGCGTCGGTTCTGGAAGCGCCGTTAAGTAAGAGCTGGGAAAATACATTTCTTAATGCGACTTAGCGATGCCCGGCAAATCAAAGACCATCAAGTGAATTAATGAGGGTGAGCGGCAAGCACATTAAGAGCAGAGACGGAGCTCCTTCATAAACAAATACATATCCCTCAACTAGGCATCGGGGACGGAGGGATAATGTGGGAGACGTAATAAATAGACTCCTCTGTCAATAGGAATTGGCACAGCGTTTAGCGGTGTAAACACGCGCTGACACAAGCACACCTTTTTTTCTTCCAGTTTTTTTTAAAAAAAGAAAAGAAAAGGCAGACAGATGCTTCTTCGCAGGCGTTCTTCCTTTTGCTCCTGTGAATAGAGTCGAGCAGGCTTCTAAGGCGGCGCGGGAGGCTGCTGGTGGTGGTGGTGGGGCGGCGGCGGCGTTTCAGGGCAGCGATGAGAAAGAGAAGAGCTCGAAATATGAAACCTTCCCGGTTATTAAGAGCCGTCTTGCGAGGGCAAGCGCGCCTGTCGTTAAGTACTCTTTCAGTTATTAATGGCGTCGCCGCTTTCATCCGCTGGCGTGTGAATGCCAGTGCGGCTGCGGACGCCGACTTCTTCTTCGCGCCTTCACGTGAACGCCCGCACGCACACAGCAGGTGTCGAGCCGTGACCGTCGAGGGGACGGTGTCAGCGCCGCCACGGCTGCCGCGAGGCCGTCGGAGACGAAGACAAACTTTATGGTCAAGGCAAAAATTCAGAAATAGGTATTTTTTTTTTTTTTTTTTTTTTGTTTCCCCCCCGGCAGCCTCTGGGAGGAGCTGCAGATGTACCAGCGACACCGGGCTTCCAATTAGGACTTCCCAGCCCCAATCTCAACTGTCAGGTGCCCGTCAAGCCGCCGCAATAAAGCGGGGGAGATAAGGAAAAGTGATTTGAGATAGTTGGGATTGAGCTGCGGGCAATAAGAGAGAGGCAGGAAGCTTTGCCGGTGTTATCCTGCCTCTTTGTTCGCCGCCGCCCCGATGAGACGGGCTCATATGACCGATTAGCGCCGCGAACGCCGCCGGGGGCGGGGGGGGCGGCACAGGGAGGCGCCCAAACACGCCAACGCGTTGGACCATACGGGCCAAACGTGTTCCTGATGAAGACGTGGAAACCCTGGACATCCCATGCACTTATTATTTACGTGGTGAAGGTGGACAGAGGCCTTGCCGAGTCCATTTACTCGCCAACAAAACTGTATTTGGACAGGGGACCCGAAATGGGCGTGGTTTACCACATAAGTTCAGTTAAGCTAAAAACAATGCACCAATCAGCCATAACATTATGACCACTGCCTGTGTAACATAGGATATGATGCTGCAATAAATTCCCCCTTCAGGAGGACGTTTACGTTGGATTTCGAGGTGCTGACATATTTGAATGATTTTTTATGGGGCTTTTTTCCTGTTGCTGTTTGACTGTGCTCGGTTATGTCCCTAATATTTCGGTCATCTCACTCATAAGAAGAAAACCGTCACAAACTACAGTCCCAATAACAACCATTCAAATATGTCAACACCTCTCTCACACACATTCAATCACAATTCAACATAAAACTCCTCCTGAAGGGAGAATTGATTGCAGGGCTGTTGTATTATACTCTATGGTGGACACGCGGTGGTCGTAATGTTATGGCTGGTTGGTGTGTGTATTTTGCAATTCACTGGCAATGCGTCCACCATGATCTGAGTGTTTGGATGAAGGCTGATCAAAAGAAAAAAAGAAGAAGAAGAAAAAAAAAGAAAACCGCATAAGCAGCTTCAGGTAGAAGAACATCACCTTATTTGTGCTTTTCCAAAATCACGTTTTGTGAAACGGGCACGCTCCTCCGGCGTTGGCATTTATAAACATATATGTATTGACGGATGGTAACTGAGTTATTGTTGCTTTCTATATATCAGAGCCACCGATGAGATCAAGTTTTTAGTCGCCAGGTTGTGAAAAATCCATTTGGCTCGTGTTGATCCTCCTCTGTCTCCTCTGATTGCTCCACTTACATGGCCATTAGTTCCAAAGTGGTCCAATTTGTCTGTCAGTCATCTGTCAAGAGTTTTATGAAATCAAATTTCATATCACTTGATCCCACCTGCAGGACGCGGGGGAAACTTTTGGAAAATCTCTGAGGCAACTTTTTTGAAAAAAAAAAAACAAAACAAAAAACCCCTGTATTTTCTGTGTTCACACCACAGCCTCCAAAGGGGGCGTTTTTAGGACCAGTCGATGGGCCCCGATCAAAAAGTCGTTTGCATTGGAAACACAAATGTATTTGACGAAGCGGCGGCGGCGCAAAAATAATAATCACACTTTGAAGCGTGTGATTTTCTCGACAAAAGCCGCGCCTGGCGCCTGGATGTGGCCCCGCTCTGGGGCTCTGAGAGGATACTTGTTCAGACGCGAGCCTCTCTCACTCTGCCCATTGAAAGTTAGCAGAGTAAGGAATGTCGGACCGACGAGGAGCGCTGCTTATCGACCGTGGCCGGCCGCATTTCCACTCTGGAGATGGGACGCGAGGCACTGGGGCGTGCTGGCGACCGTCCCCCGGGACTCCTGTCCAATTACAGCGCAAAATGAGAGCCGAGATTGGGCCGGGCACACCAATGTGATGATGGAGGGAGGTGGGGGCGGGGGGGGGGAGGCGGGGGCGGGGGGAGGGAG
>CAAKHG010049955.1:0-15082 GCA_901007715.1 Dactylopterus volitans | reverse complement strand
TGCTATGTTTGGGTCTACCTGTACATGTTGTCAGCGGGTTGAAATGAATGACCAAATACCAACGTGTGTTTTTTTTTGGGGTTTTTTTTCTACTTTTTTGTTAAAAAAAAGAAAAGGGTGGGGTGATTGTTGCTTGCAGATTTCCAGGCTTCCGTGATGTTTTATATGTTGACCCTGCGTACTGACATGCGAGCCCGAGTATTTGCCTAGTATTTGCAAAGCACACACACACACACATACAGGCAGAAAATTGAATTCCATTAAAAAAATTACAGGCCAGTATAACAAGTTAACAGCAGCTGTGCTCTTCGGTGAACCACCTGCTGTTCATTTTTTTTTTTTTTGTTCCCCCTCTCTAGAAAAAGCAATTTGTACAATCTGTTTGGTTGCGGTTATTTCTGACAAGGCCAGCAACAGATAGAACCACCAAGTATTTGCCAGATGCAGATGTAGGGAACGAGATCTCATTGTGTGTGCGTGCGTGCGTGTGTGTGTGTGTGTGTGTGTGTGTGTGCGCGTGTGTGTGTGTGTTTTGGACGTGCACATGAGCGCTCTGTTGTGGCTTTTCATCGAAAAATCCAAAACCAAATTTCAGAAAATTTAAGGAGCCGCTGCTGAGCAACATCACAGGTCAACTAATTATGCAAAAAGCCAACCAAAAAAAAAAAAAATTTACTGCATAAATTAACAATAAAGAGGCAATTCAAGCGAAATAAATCAATATCTGGAATAATCAAGCTCCCACACACTCATGTACGACTTGTTATATCTTTTACAAGGAAATCTGTCGACGTAAGGGAAGTCCCCTCAGAGTTGTAAAGGTCTCAGAAGGGAAAAAAAGAGAATCAAAATGTGATAATGTCGCTTCACTGTTCACTTAAGAGCAGATTTGAATTTTAATAACTGCAGACCATGAGAGCCGATGTTTTCGCTATATACACCAATCAGCCATAACATTACGACCACCGCGTGTCCACCATAGAGTATAATACAACAGCCCTGCAATCAATTCTCCCTTTAGGAGGAGTTTTATGTTGAATTGTGATTGAATGTGTGTGAGAGAGGTGTTGACATGTTTGAATGATTGTTATTGGGACTGTAGTTTGTGACGCTGTTGGACTGTGCTGGGTTGCACTGAAAGGGGTCCCTAATAATCTGGTCATGCCTCTAATATGGAGCAGAGTGACAAAATATGAGGAACATGTTGTGGTTTTAATGTTATGGCTGATTGGTGTACATGAAACTGACAGTTAAAGATTTAATATGAATCGTAAAGCAGAAAAGGAACCAATACGGATCCCTGTGGGACACCCCTCGTAAATGGCAGTTGATTGTTATTGGGACTGTAATTTGCGATACTGTTGGACTGTACTGGCTCACACTGAGAGGCGTCCCTGATCGTTTGCTCATCCCCCTCTTATGCATCAGGGTGACCAAAATATTAAACAGATTGAATTAAAAATCAACACAAAACTCCTACTGAAGGGAGATTTTTTTTTCCATGGCTGTTGCTTCAGGTTGATAAGTATATTGCATACAGTTGTATAATCTTGTATTCTATCTTTAGTCCGTACTGATGGCTGGAACAGCATTTTATCCCACATCTTTTCCCAAACTCGTAGATATTTTTACTCACATTTTAAAGAGTGGGTTCCCGTTGGCCAGTCATTTTTTTTTTTTTTTTTGCGTAGTCCACATAGACAAAGTCACAGTGATTATTATCTCCTCAGGAGGGCAAATTCTCTCACATGTTGCAACAGTGGCATTAAAAAGCAAAGGCCTGGGCACTGTTTCTCAATGGAAAAGATGCAGTCACAGTTTCCAAACTCAATCCCGGCAGCAGACGTCGACGCAGACCTGCTTTTTTACAGCTTTAAAAGGTTTGGATATTTGGCGGAAATCACAACTCGCAAAAAACCTCTCCCTGCACTCTTTGCGGCCGGCTGAAGGTCTTTCAAGTATTGATGTTTTTGGATTTCTTTGAAGAAGAAAAAAAAAAGGCTTCTGGTTCTGCAATTCTCAGCGTTTATGATATCCAACCGCGGGCTTGAGTGACGTCCCGGTCGTTCCACAACCTTCGGGTTTGTATCAGGGAGGGTTTCTAGGTGCGTTTTTAGAGTCCGTCTTCTTCTCGGCTTCAGCGTGGCATTCGAGATGTTGCTCTCGTGAAATTCTGTACTTGTCTCCAAACGTATCTTTGCTTTTTTGGTGCCGAAACATTCTTTATTTTTAAAAAAAACTTTCTTACATCCTCGTTCCTGAAATGCGTCGTGTAGATGTTCTTCTGCACACTGTAAATTTATGAACCACGAGTTTTTTAGTGGCGAGGAGGGCTTATCTCCTGGCGACTGGAACGCGGTTGCAAACGCGGTGAGTCACTGCTTCCTCTGCTAAAGCGGGGTGCACGTCACACGATAATGGGCCGATTAAGGGTCCGATTCCCACCTCCCGATCAAAGTCTGATTATCGGAAGGCCCTTAAGATTACCGGAGCAGCTTCTCCTGAGGTGTGTTGAGAGTGATTTTAGCCTCCCGATTCCAAATCGGCGGCGACAGGATCTGAAATTGTAAATATCAAACATGTTTATTATTTACGATGGTGAATCCTGTAGCGTGTGAGGGACACCGAGGGGAAATCGAACCAAATGCTAACAGTTCAAAGGTCAACTACACCGAGCCCACGAGCCGGAATGTACTCGTTTTATTTTATATCATCATCGTAAACACTCTAATGAAACATGACAGTAACTTTTGCAGTGAAACGCAATGTTCCGGAAGCCCGGGCATGGATGCTCGTCCTGTGTGGATCGTCACTTGGAACGGAACGCTAGCTAACGAAAGGAGAGCGCGTTTTTTGAAGGCGGAGGCATAAAAAAAAAAAAAAAACGGTATGGTAACGGCGAAGCGGCGAAATCCAACGGAGCACAGAAATGATTTGTAACGAGGCGAGTGTTTGTACGACGTCTCACGTAAAAGTTACCACAACGGAACGGACGAGGAGACGAGGGTTGTAGCGTGCAGGCGTGCGGCCCACGTTCGCGCCGTCTCCACGTCCGTTTCCATAGTTTGTTTCTTAGTTCGACGTGAATTTTTCCCGAAAAAAAACAAGTCCAAAAAGCACCGTCCTGCTCGCCATGTTTGTTTACGCTGAAGTCACGTTCGACCGCGCCAGATTTCACGCGAGATTTTTGAGTTTTGAGAAATCGTGTCTTGATGTTTGTGGATGAATCTGAGAGCGGGCGGCCGCAAGAACAAAACGGTGAATTTCTCCGAGTGTGTGTGTGTGTTTGTGTGTGTCGTCTCTCACGTTTAGAAAATGGGTTAAGATTTAAAAAGCCTTGTAATGTGTAGCCCGCGTAAGTTAGCTGAACCCGTCTGGGGGTCCTCTGCAGGCAGACCGCCGGTTTCCATTTGACCGTCTGGCAATCGTGCGGGCGGCTCCCTCTCGGAAAGTTTCTCCCGCATACTTAACGAGATTTTTCCCGGCTACCGCCGCCCACCATTTCTGAGTAACACTTTGCATGCCGCGCACCAGTGACTTTCATTTTCAGTCTCACTGCCTCTGGTCAGCGCCGATTCGTTCTCACACAGGACCCGCCGATCCCAGCCGGTCTCAGGCGACGTTTCCGAGCAGCAAGCGGTGACTCGGCCGGCTGGTCACCTCAGCCGAGGAGCTCATGTTATTGCCTGTGCTGGTCTGTTTGTCCGTCGGCAGGGTTGCGAAAAGTTATGAATGGTTCTGGGCGTCAGGGGAAAAAATAGGATTCCAAGTGCCTCTTGCTAAAGGTCTGAAACCGACAAGATCTGCTTCCACGCGCCCGAAGGCTTTGAAAAGTCTGACACCCTCTCACATCCGAGGGCAGCGTGTTGTGTCACCGACAGGATCGACATCTTGCATCATCGATGTTTGCGAGACTTCACCCCGGCTGGAAATTTACCAGATTAAAAGCCGCCGCAGCAGAATTTGCTGAGAATCCACCACTGGGTCTTTATACCGATGACGAATATTTGAAAAATGATTATTTGGTGGCATTTCTTCAGCCACAGGAACCAGGACTTGTTTCTCATTAGCATTTTCCTTTTTGTGACAAAATCTTAAAAAGTTAACTTTTTAACTTTTTACCATGAAAACCACTGCATGTTCACCATAGAGTATCAGGCCACAGCCCGGCAATAAACTCCATTTAGGAGAATTTTTTTTTTATTTTTTTTATTGGATCTGTTTGAGGCTTTTATATTTTGGTCACCCTAATGCTTAACAGTAGGATGAGCAAAATATCAGGGACCCCTCTCAGTGTAACCCAGTATAGTTCAACAGCATCACAAATTACAGTCCCAGTAACTAACAGTCGTCTGCCATTTACAATTGGTGTCCCACAGGGATTGGTGTTGGGTCCTTTTTCTGTTTTTCCATTCATCAACAAAAACTTTTAACTGTCAGTTTCCTGTACACCAATCAGCCATAACATTAAAACCACTACACATTCCTCTTATTTTGTCACCCTCATGCATATAAGTCAGATGACCAAAAAATTAGGGACACCTCTCAGTATAACCCTGTACAGTTTAACAGCATCACAAATTAAGGTCCCAATAATCATTGAAATATGTCAAATTCATATGGCAATTCAAATATTTTGTTTCCCGACTGTCAAGTGCAAAGCTGACTAAGGAACCTTGCAGAACATTTTTAGGGACGGCAAAGCTGGGTCACAGCGGGTTCTTACGGGTTAAAGAGGGCTATTAAGACGCGTTTTTGATTGAGTTTCTTTCCATTATCTTTAATGTACGTTGGTGGGATTTGGGGCGGGGTCAAAATGATATTTCTATTTGAAGCTACAAACGCTTTCCCTGGCTGATTTTAATAAATAACACCTCAGATAGATCATGGATTTCATTTTTTTTAGCTGGCAAGCTCATTCTCAGGCCTCCCTGTTCCATCTGCCCGCAGCGCCGCTGTCGTTGACGATGTTTCAACACTTCAGCTGAATCTTATCACGAGATTACGCCAAATAAATGAGATGTTAGGAGTTGTGACGCCGCACTTCTTTTGGTACTCCCCCCATAGTTTGGACGTGAAACATGGACGTCTTTATTTGGTGCCAGTGATCCGGATCTGGTTTTCAGTCGCAAAAGTGGGTGAAACGAAACTGCAGCCGGAGACGAATAATGGCGGAGAACGTGGCCACAGACTGATGCATGTCAGGGCTGCAGGATTTGCATGTGATATGAATACCGTCGTCATAGTTGAGGGGAAAAGCAGGAGCCAAGCGTGAAGTGCAGCACAGGATGCGGAAACCCACCAGACAAAACAGACCCGAGGGGACGTAACTGCGATGTAATTCATTGAAACATAACATTTGCATTGGCCGTACCACGGCATGATAACATCAAGTTTTAAGTTACCATAACCTGCTTTTTTTCCGAAAACGCAACAAACAAGGATTTTATTTAGCGGAAAGCGGAAGAGCCGCGGGCTCCATAGTGTTCTCGCCACTTTGAGTTTCACCTTTCAACACCGCGGGAAAGGTGAACGTAGAACGGTCACGCAGATAAACACACAAAAAAATCACCAAAAGAAGTATAGCATCAAGTTGAAGGAGTTAAACGGGCAAAATTATCCCAACAATCGAATTTAAAAGTCTTAAAACTAAAAAAAACTGGCCTCCGTGGGTAACTTAGCTTAGCTCTAGCCTCCATGGGTAACTTAGTTAGCTTAGTCCTAGCCTATGTTGGCAACTTAGGTAGCTTTGTGTTAGACCCCATGAGTAACTTGGGTAGCGTAGCCCTAGACTCCATGGGTAACCTAGTTAGCTTTGTCCTAGCCTCTGTGGTCAACTTTGGTAGCTTTTTGATAGCTCCATGAGTAGCTTGGGTTGCTTAGCCCTAGCCTCTGTGGGCAACTTATTTAGTTTAGTCCTGGCAACTGTGGTCAACTTAGGTAGCTTTGCATCAGCCCCCGTGAGTAACTTGGGTAGTTAAGCCCGAGTCTCCGTGGGTAAACTAGTTAGCTTTGTCCTAGCCTCTGTTGGCAACTTTTGTAGCTTTGTGTTAGCTACATGACTAGCTTGGCTGCTTAGCCCTGACCTCTGTGGGTAACTCGGTTAGCTTAGTCCTAGTCTCTGTGCGTAACTTGGGTAGCTTGCATTAGCCCCTGTGGGTAACTTGGGTAGCTTAATCCAAGTGCCTGTGGGCAATTTAGGTAATTTGCATTAGCACCAATGGGTAACTTGGCTAGCTTAGCTCTAGCCTCTGCGGGTAACAGTTAGCTTAGTCCTAGCCTCTGTGCGTAGTAGCTTGCATTAGCCCCCACGGGTAACTTGGGTAGCTTAGCCATAGCTTCTGTGGGTAACTTAGTTAGCTTTGTCCTATCAACTGTGGTTAACTTGCGTTGGTTTGTGTCAGCCCCCGTGGGTAACTTGGGTAGCTTAGCCCTAGTCTCCGTGGGTAACTTGCTAAGCTTAGCCCTAGTCTCTGTGGGCAATTTAGGTAGCTTTGTGTTAGCTACATGAGTAGCTTGGGTAGCTTAGCCCTAGCCTCTGTGGGCAACTAAGTTAGCTTAGTCCTAGCAACTGTGGTCAATTTAGGTAGCTTTGCGTCAGCCTCTGTGGGTAATTTGGGTAGTTTAGCCCGAGTCTCTGTGGGTAACTTAAAAAAAAAAAAGAACAGACAGCCAAACTGGGCTGCTGTCATCCAGTTCCGGGGCTGCTGGGAATGTGAAAGTTGTCAATCACCTACTTTTAGCAAGTCTGTTTGTGTCTTGTGTAAAAAGGGTAGAAGTGAGTCAGCATATTGTGTTAACGTGCAATACTAAACGGCAGCAGTACCCCTTTAAGGCGGCGGGCCAGAGTACAACTACCAGAGGGGGGAAATGTGATATTGTAGATGCAGTTACAAGAACAAAAAGAGAACTTGAGTCCCGGTTCCTCTCTCACACGTCGGGTCAGCGGCGGAGTCGCGTGGGCGTGGACGGGTGCCACGTTTGTCAGCTGAAGTCGAAGAAAGTTGAGGATTTGAAGAGTGACGCCACTTTTGTGATTTTTGCCTCCTTGATGAATTTTAAATGAAGCAATTCAGATTCAAGCGCCGACTTTCGGCTTCATTTTTGCAGTTTGCAGTTCTTGTGAGAAGTTTCACACAAGAGCTGCAGCGGCGGTTCAGGAAGTAAAACTGTTTTCACACATGGGCGCCCGTTTTCAGAGGGTCAAAGTGTAAGTGGACGCGTGAAGGGTAGTTTCCTGGTCAGGTGCAGCATGTTCCGTCGCCGTTCCGTGGTAATTCACTTTTTATTTTGCATTTGGCTGCTCTGAATATGAAGTCAGTGCAGCCGAGGCAGGTCGTCAATAGGCCGAGAAAAAATGGACCTTTAGAGAGATACATTCACGCAGAACACTAAGGTTTTTTTTTTTAATCTATTTTATAAGTCATAGTGCTAATCTAGCATATGCCGATCAGCCATAACATTACGACCACTGCATGTTCACCATAGAATACAATGCAGCAGCCCTGCCGCAAATTCTCCCATCTGGAGGAGTTTTATGTGTCCCTAATATTTTTGGTCACCCTGATGCGCACGAGTGGGGTGACCAAAATATTAGGGACACCTCTCAGTGTAACCCGGTGCAGTTCAACATCGTCACAAATTATGGAAGCTGTAGAACTGCAGACATTCAATCACAATCCAACATAAAACTCCTCCTGAAGGGAGAATTGATCGCAGGGCTGTTGTATTATATTCTATGGTGAACACGCGGCGGTCGTAATGTTATGGCTGATCGGTGGAGGCGCACGCTAGATGAGGCAAACATAGACGTTTGGGTCATACATCCTCTCTGGTCTTGCATTATAAAGCGTTAAAACAAAGAGATGCGCCGGCGCCGGCATCGCCGTCGCCACCACAGCCGCCACACGAGTAGCTCATTTGCAGTTGTGTTGATGGTGAGTGGGGGAGGGAGGGCGGTGGCGGTAACAACGTTGTTCAAAGTCCATATATGCACAACTTGGAGCACAGCAGGAGACCGAAAATGGGCTCTCTGCTTAATTTTAACGCCTTTTGTTTATTATCATTAGAATCAGAATCAGAAACCTTTTTTTTTTTTTTTATATTGCCGAGCAGGTTCCCACATACGGAATTTGATCTGGTGTCAGTTAACATGCAGTCGGAAGGACGATTAAACACTGTATAAAGTGTGCAAAATATACAAGCGCAGTCATGGCTATATACAACTGCAGTATAGATGTGAGTGTGTGAAACGTACTGTGGCTGGTTTATTGCACAGTGGTTGTGCAGAGTGTGCAGAGTTCACATATGCAATCGAGAGTTGGCAGCATGACCAAGGGTTCAAGAAGGTCCATGGCACATTTTATGGATCAGATACCGTTTGCTCCTCGCTGAGTCGAGCACATTTTCCACGATGCAGCCAGTGGCATTTTTTTTTAAGCGCCGATTCTCGCCGTAGCACACGAGAGAGTGTCACTTCACCCCTTTGCTTGGGTTCGTTCTCTCACATTTGACCTGAGGTTCCTCCCAAAACCACCGAGAGGCGGCTTTCACACGATGAGCCGCGCTGGCGTCGTAGCAGAGTCATGTGGGCGGAGTTACCCGGCCTTCGCGTAGAATGATTGGTCCTTTTTAAAAGAAACTTCAAGCTTCTAGCATTATAAATCTAGGGAAAAAAAGGAATAGGTTTGCAAAGGGGTGGAAAATTTCCGGTAAATTTCCAGAAACTTTCCATGGGAAGTTAAGCTGGGGAATTTGGGAAATATTCCAAATTGGAAACTATAGCTATATACTGTATATAGCTATAATAAGCTACTCTCTTAAATGGTCAATGAAATGAAAAATTGCTTACATTTAGCACCTAACTTACCAGCTAGCTAGCTACTGTATGAATAGATTTTTATTTAATCTTTGCAAGTTAAACAGTAATACCATTATAGATCAAATATATTTACCCTATAATGTTATAAAAAACTTCCTTGACTTTCTATAATGGGCAGGTTCAACTGTGTGGCTTCACTAGTCTTGTGCTTTGGGCTCAAAAGTGTGGCCTCCAGGGTTTAAGCAATCACCTGTGCATGTGATGGAGGCGTGCACAGTGCACGCAGGGGGCGTGGCCTCAATAGCCCCGCAGTAAGCAGTGCTGTGGGCACGTGATTGAGGAGTCTACTCGCAGTAAATCTGCTTGTTTTAGCCAAGATTATGCTGCAATATATTTGCCCCAACTATATTTAAGTTCCCCATTGAGGGCCAACCTTCAGTTTTATTCCCGTTAATTTCCATAAATTCCCGTTAATTCCCATGGAAAGTTTCCAACTTTGAAAATTCCCAGAATTTTGCAACCCTAGTAAGGAATACAGTGAGAAAACGCACATAATACTGAGTAATAAAAAGTCATTGTAGCATTGAGATCGGCGTACCTCGCGTTAACCGCCACATGCGATCTGCCGACAGCGGCGGCGTCTCGGCTGCAGGGATGGCGCACGGCGTGCTGCAGGGGGAGATGACCGAGTACAAGAGGAGCATGATCAAGCGGGACATGGAGATGGGCGTGGTCATGACCGTCTTCAGGCAGAAGGTGGAGCGGCTCACCGTGCAGGTCATCATGGAGACCCGGCAGGTGGCGTGGACGCGCACGGCCGAGAGGACCGACGGCGCCCGTGAGTGTCGAGTGTCTGTTATCACCTCTTAAAGGGGAATTCCAGTATTTTTTTAGTGAAGCTCTGCACATCTATCTCTTCAGGAAACACCTCCTTTCAGTCATTTTACAGCAATTATCGTAACAATCTAATGCACAAACAAGCTCCGCTAGTCACGTTACAGTGCACTCTTTTTTTTTTTTATTTCTTCAGATGACCTGCTATGGCCTCCTGTTTGATTACTGCAGTAATCCCCCCCCAAAAATATAAATAGGAGCTGGGTAAAGATAAGAAATAGGAAAATAATATTAAAGGTATGATAATATTACGATTCGCAAAGCGTGTCGTTTGCGAATACGATTCAGTGCACCGACGAGCCAGCACAGACGTCGTGGTTAGCGATTGTATGGGAGCCAAAAATGTGCAAAAAATGGGAAAACAACTTTACACCTTTCTACCTGGGCGCATTTACACCGATCGAGGATAAGATTCTGACCACTGCGTGTTCACCTTAGAATATCATGCAACAGCCCTACAACACAAGTTTTGGGTTGGATTTTCACTGATATTTTGGTGTCCCTAATTTTTTGGTCATCCCACTCATGCATTAGGGTGAGAAAATATCATATTCTACGGTAAAAATGCAGTGGTTTTCATGTTATGGCCGACTGGCGTACGTAAGATGAATTTGGGGGTTCTTGTGACATTAATTCTGGCCCCATGAGATGGCGCCCCGCTCCTCCAACCAACCAGACCTGTTGGCTGTGTTTCAGTGGACCTGTTTGAGATCCGAGAGGTCCGACCGGGGAGGAACTCGAAAGACTTTGAGCGCTTCAAGGACGGGAAGGATAAACACGATGAGAACAACTGCTTTACCATCTTCTACGGCTCGCAGTTCGTCCTCAACACCCTGAGTCTGGGAGGTGGGTTCTTTAACTCTTTGGGGTTTTTTTTTCACCTTTTATTAAGTGTAAGTTCATTCTGTTTCAGAACTTTATTGGAAACGTACGGAAGAGGATTAGGGGCACTGAAGAGAAAAATATAATTCTGAGAGAAAATTCAGAATTCTGACTTTTTTCTGATACCTAAAAAAAAAAATTTAAATTCGGGAGAATTTTGTCTTTAATCTCTGAATTCTGACTTTTTTTTCTGATACCTAAAAAACAAAACAAAAAATATGGGAGGATTTTACAGTAGGAAAAAAAAATATTTTCTAGGTTTCAGAAAAAAAGTCAGAATTCTGAGATGAAAGTCAGAATTCTGCGTTTTTTTTCAGAAATGAAAAAAACAAGTTTTTTTTTTGTTTTTTTTAGTTTTTGGAAAAAAGTCAGATTTCTGAGATTAAAGTCAGAATTCTGACTTTTTCCTCAGAATTATATTTTTTTTCTTCAGTGGCCTTAATCCTCTTAAACTCTATTTAAGAGGAGTAGGGATAGTTTTAATAGGATGGATTTTGCTATATTTTACATTGTGGGAAATTGCAGAAAGCCTTGCTTTGCTTTCTTTTCATTGATTAGAGGGAACTGACGCCAATCTCATGTCCCAGCAAGAGAACAGGAAGTCACCCTCCACTCCCTTCCCCACCCGAAAAACAAACAAAAAAACAAAAACCCATCACAAGTATCAATTCAGCTTTTATTTATAAAGCCCCAAAACATTGTGGTTGAATTTTAAGGGTTTGGTAGGTAAGGAGAGGAACTTTGAATTTAAGTTTGAATTTTAGGGGAAGTCGGACCTGTCGGGGCTGATGATAGAGATTTACTGTAACGGCAAACAAGCTTTCTTTTTAAAAGTTCTAGTGAGAAAGTGACTATCTAGTTTTCCGATATGTGATCAGTTTATCTCAATAATGTCTGTTTACACATTGTTGGAGCTCATGCTAGCAACAGAAAAAGTGCCCCACTTCCTGTTGTGTGGCGCTTTTGTTTTGGGTACAGGACGTACGACGTGACCAATGCAGTGATTTAACGGCTATACTAATAGTTCAGCTAGTAGTTAGCTAGTAAGTAGTACATGAAGTTTGAATGTGTAGAGGGCAGTATGATAGTAGCTGACTCCGAACACAGCCAGCGGATTACATTAAATTTTTTCAATCATGCAGTTTGATTGGTCAGCTACACCAAAATGCTTTAGTGGCTGGTCATAAAAATGTAGGAAACCATTGTAATAAGCATAGATTTTGCATTGTTTATAAGTTCAATTCACATTGACTTAATTAGAAAAGTATATGGGGTAGTTATGTAAGAGATATTGCAACTGCTATCAAACACCATTTACATTTAGGATTGTTCCGTATGAGCCTTACTTCCACTGTGTAATTGTGCCTGACACGAACAAATACCTAGCTAACAGATAGCTAGCGAAGAAAATCAGGCTAACAGATTCCCAGCAAAAAATTGCTAGCTAACAGATACCTAGCTAACAGATAGCTAGCCAAGAATAGCAAGCAAACAGATACCCAGCAAATATTGCTAGCTAACAGATACCTAGCTAATAAAATAGCCAACTAACTGCCTGAAAATGAGCTTGTAGCTTCACAAAATGTTGCCACATAAGGTTTACTAGAGTTTTGCATGAAGTCATATCAATATGCAAATGACAGATGCAGAAATCTACGTTGAATGCTCCAGCACCCTGTCGCGCTCTTGTTGAGAAACTCTTGGTGACTCATAACAGTGCTCACTCAACCAGCGTCACATTAATAACTTACGTGGTTAACTTTAATAACCGCTGTCAGATCAGGCCGTCGGTTTATTACTGCACGTATTTGACAACATTGTGGAAACAATCTCGTTAAATCCCATCAATCGGGCATCACCCCGAACTTTGCCCCAGTCGGAAGAGAAGGAGTGTAAATACTGGCCCCCTTAAAGCGGCGGCCATCAGGGCGCTGTTATGTTTCTAGATGTCAGAGGTTATCCGGTTCAATTAAGTTCAATTCAAAATTGCTTTATTTAACCCCGGGCGGCACTTTAAAGGCCTGGTCGAGCGTGAAGTCAAACAGCGGCAATCAAACAATGCAAAATGACAGGTAAAAAAAATAATAAAGATAAAAATAAAAGCCATATACGTATGCATTTATGTGCAGAAACATGACAAAAATGTTGCCTGATATCTTTAAAACCCGTGCAAAGCAGGTGGACCGTAACAAAAGAAGAATAAAGCGATAAAGTGCAGCTTAGATCGCGGAGTTACATATTAAAGAGGTCAACGTGTACCGGAATTATATATATTTGCAGTGTGACTGCAGGCTTAATAGCGATCAATAACTGCCCAGGCGGAGCAGCGCAAAGACAACTGTGCCGCTTGTGAGGTGATCGTTAAGCCCCAGGTAGCTCGTGTTGACATGCACCGGTGAGGGCACTAATCAGCTCCGGGAAACGCGTTGATGATACGGCACAACGGCCCCACTGTCAGCCGTCGCCTAATCATTAACGGCTTATCGGCGCTGCCGCGGCGGCGGCGGCGGCTGTTTTACGCTAGTTTTTTTTTTTTTTTTTGTTTTCTTTTCCCAGCTGACTCGGTGGACGAGGCCCAGAAATGGCTGGTAGGGCTGGAGATGCTGGTGCAAGAGACGCTGGTGGCTCCCACCCCAGTTCTGATAGAGAGGTAAACACACACACACACACACACACACACACACGCAAGCACACACACACAAACACAGAGTAATTCTCTTATTTCTGTTCCAGCTGGCTGAGGAAGCAGATGTATTCAGTCAATCAAACAAAGACAAACAGGTACTTTTAGTCCTCCACTTCCTGTCACGTCTTTTACCTGCTATTCCAGCACTATGAATTATTCATAAAATTCAAAAAGACAAAAAAAAAAACAAAAAAAGTTGCTCATACTCTGTGTGTCCTCCTCAGCATCTCCTTGAAGGAGCTGAAGACGCTTCTCCCTCTGCTCAACTACAAGGCGCCCAGCACGCGATCGCTCAAAGACAAATTCCTGGTATTACGCGGATATACAGTCGGATTAAAACCGGATTTTACCAAAAAAAAAAAAAAAAAACGGCCGCAGCTTCCTGGTCTGAGAAGTTTAAACCTGCGTTCTCTCTGGTAGCCAGCAGGGGGCGACTTCACTGGTTGCAAAAACAAACAAACACAAAAAAAAAAAATTCTGAATTTGAATGTATTCCCTCAGTTATCATTTTCCTAATGAGCTGATGTTCTTAATCACTAGTTTTGAGCCTTTTTCAACCAAGTTTGTCACCTCAGTTACAATCGATTTAAAAACCACTTACATTTTTGACAGTCTTTCTGGCCGCCGTTTTCAACCAATCATGCGCGTTCCCATACTTTCACAGGAAGTGGGAGCCAAAAAAGACCGCCTGGACTTTGAGCAGTTTCACAAATTGTACAACCTTATAATGTTTGAGCAGAACGAGGTTGGTATTTCGGGAGCAGCTCACCATCATAGCCGGAATCGCGTCGTATGGAACATTTTTCAATTCGATTTTTTTTTTTTTCTCTTTTCACATTCAGATCCTCGATGAGTTCAAAAAGGAGTCATGCGCGTTTATCCTGGGGTGAGTTACCCCGCTGGGATCTGCAGTTTGGAGGGGCTGCTGAGATCTTGTCACTAATTCACAATGGTGTGACTGTGACTGCGTGTGTGTGTGCGCGTGCGTGTGTGTGTGTTTAGTAACACCGATAAGCCCGATGCCTCCGCCGTCCTGCTCCACGACTTTCAGCGATTCCTCATCTACCAGCAGAAGGTAAAACAGTCACTTATTGCTGCACAAGAGAAGCCAGGAGGCGATATTTTATCGAATCTTGGCATGAATAACTCTCTTTGTCATCCCCGCCCCTCGCAATTTGCATTTGTACGGAAGCACATTGGCGCCGGGCCCCAAAAGTTAATCATTATTTTTGTTATATGTTTATTGTTACAGCAACAAAAGTGTCACATTATGACATGATATTTTCACGGCCGTATGTGATATTTTCACATTATTTGAAGCTAAAAACAATTTTTAACAATGTATTGATTATATATATTTTTTTAACAATACATTATCAAATTGCCAAGAACAGTGAGGCATTTGTTGAAGTTTTCAGCGCCCAGAACACATTATAATAGTATAAACTGTCATGTTTTCCTGATAAGTTTCACATTATAATGTGTTTAATGTTTATTTTTCTAACAATATACACCGATCAGCCACAACGTAATGTCACGACGTAATGCAACAGCCCTGCAAGTGATTTTTGAAGAAGTTTTATGCTGATTTTTTATTTGATCGGTTTGAGAGAATATTTTGATCACCCTAATGCGTCTGGGTGGGATGGCCAAAATATTAGGGACCCCTCTCAGTGTAACCCAGCACAGTCCAACAGCATCACACAGTACAGTCCCCATAACGATCATTC
The DNA here is from genome assembly GCA_901007715.1 of Dactylopterus volitans. Lineage (NCBI taxonomy): Eukaryota > Metazoa > Chordata > Actinopteri > Syngnathiformes > Dactylopteridae > Dactylopterus > Dactylopterus volitans. The sequence continues at coordinate 69 of CAAKHG010049955.1, read as the reverse complement.
AAACATGTCAACACCTCTCTCACACAGATTCAGTAAAAAATTCAACGTAAAACTCCTCCTGAAGGGCGG
>CAAKHG010049952.1:27319-37984 GCA_901007715.1 Dactylopterus volitans | reverse complement strand
CCCCCTGAACAGCGCCAACCCGTGGCCGCCATTTTTAAACAGCTCAACTACTGTAGCAGCCACATGCCGAGAACTGAGAGCTCGGTGCGGTCCACCCCGTCCATTGTTTCTCTTCTTCTTCTTCTTCTCCTCCTCCTTCTTCTTCTCGTTTCTCTCTGTGAAGATGACGTCACAGCAGTTTCGCACCGCGTCGCTATGACAACCAGTTACACCGAGGTGGCGCTGTCTTCTAATGGGGAACGACGCCCAGAAAATTCCCCCAGACCAGAGGCGAGCAGAGCAGAGGAGAACCGGAACAGCGCCATAAATGTGTCTCACAAAGTGAAGGCCGGCCAAAACACACACACACACACACACACACACACACACACACACACACACACACACACACACACACACACACGCAACCTTGTGGTTCTTATATCAGCGGGTGCAGTCACTGAACCGTCCTTAAACCCAAACTAAACCCAGTTCTAACCTTGATACTAACATTGCTGTCCTCATTCCACACACGCTCACACACACACGCACGCACGCACGCACACACACACACACACACACAGATTCCATCCTGCGGGCAGGTACCAGGCGTTGATGCTGTCCCGGCAGCAGTGCCGGCGACACTCTCCAGACCCGTGGCCTCGTTCCTCGTTCCTCGTTCCTCGTTCCGTCGCCGTCTCCCGAGTTTCCCGCCTGGCGACGGCCTCTGTTTGATACAGACGCCGGCGTCTCCAGGAGTCTATTTAAAGCCGCGCGTTTGTCACTGCGCTAATTCTGATGTAGCGACGAGCCAGAGAGTTCAGCGAGGCTTCCATATTTTTAGTATGTGGTGCACGAAGTTGTTTATGAATTCCACAAAGTGCTTCGGATGGGTTGACTGGCTGCCCTCTGTGTTGACACGACCTGTTTCAGGGTTTGTTTGGGAGTTTTTTTGTGTCCATGGAGGTAAAATCAGGCCGAGCTTCAAGTTGTTTTTTTTCGGACTCAAGCAGAATGTAAGATAAGAAGACCAGATAAGAAAACTTTATTGATCCCACAACGGGTGAAATCAACTGATAGATCTTGACTCTGGAGCGCTGCAACTCGAGTAAAGAGCTTCCCCGAGCGAGTTCCAGTTCGCCTAAACGTCAGTTGTGTTTAGGCCCGGGTGTGATCTTCCCCAGCCGAGGGAAGCAAACATCGTCTTAAAGTTTTCAACCACATATCAGTGGTTCGCAGACGCCGACGATGCCAACATTTTCCCCGGCAAAGCCTCTCCAGGATAAAGCACGAGTCCGTCTGCGAGCAGTAAACTGATGTCAGTCCTGAGGACTTTTTTGTTGGTTTTTTTTGGGCCCTGAAACGTTGGCGTCTCCGAGACGCCGCCAAGCCTAAACCCGTCCGCCCGCTCTCGCGTGGACGTCTGCACCACTCGTCTTGACAGATTTGTTACGAAGCGCTCGAAGGTAATACGTCTTATTCCAGACGGCCGCTCTGGCCCCTGCACGTGCCCGGCCCGGCCGCCGCCGGCCAGCTCACGCAGCCCCTCAGCTGCGCTGGCGGCCGCGGCCAAGCTGTTGTAGACTGATTTAAAAAAAAAAAATTACAAATGTCTTGAAAAGATTCTTCCATCATTACAAGATGTTTGGGCAAACGTAGCATTAGCTGTTAAGATCTTGGAGCTCGGCCGCCTGGCCTCCACGGCAGAGATCAACTTGGAGCTTTTTTTCCCTTTCGGACTCGTTAAAACGTCTGAGCCCATTTCTGTCACGGCTTCTTCTCACGACTTAAAGTCCACCGTCAGAAACCGGCGTGGGCAGAGGAGGGCAGGCGCGCGGGGAACGTCCACTTATCTAAGACGACAGACGGTCCCCGCTCCGAAAAGCAGGAGCGCCGAACCTCAGGTCCAACGACGGCGCGGATGGTTTGTCTCGAACGTTCCGCCTCAGCTCATCAGATTAGAGCGGCGCTGGCATGGACCCTCGGTTTATGTGAAGGCCACTTCCAGTCCCCTCAGATATTCAGAACACGCCGAGTGATGCGCTCAGGGTGCTGCAGCTAACAGGGAAATCTGGAACATTTATCTTGTGAAACAGCACAAATCTAAACGGAATGGATTGTGCCATTCAAGCACGCAAAGAATATAAATGTGTTTTTTCTTCATGGCGGCATAGTTCCGTGTCAACGTAATGCACTGTTTCCCCCCAGCAGCGTGGTAGCTGGTCAGCCTTGTGCTGAACATACTGAATAAGCTAGAATAATAGACCTTTTTTCTGAGATTGACAGGGTTTTATTTCATAAATATAGAAATATGGAAAGCTCATAACAGGCAAATGTGTTTAATATGAAGCACAGAGAGAATCTGCACTCGTGATGACCCAGATCTGATGCTGTGTTGATGATGGATAATTGTTTTATGGATGGAACTTTGGTCAAAACAGATGAATGTGAATCATAAAGGACTGCTACATGATCATGATACTTGTCATTTGATGGCTGATTTTTGGAATCAATAATTTCAGAATTATATAGTATTTTTGTGATCAAACACATTAGCAAGCAGTTGCCTAAGTAGAAATTCAAAAGAAATAAAGCAACATTAGCATTCATTTCAAGTCACACTTGCACGTCTAATGATGTCCAGCATTGATTTGACCTCTAGTTTTGTCTTGGGCTCCAAAACGGGACATATTTGCTCCTTATGCCTGTAATTTATCCACCACACCAACCAGTTCTTGCTAATGTAGCAAATGCTGGAATTAGAAGGTTTTTTCTTCAAAACGCAGCTTAAAGCTAGTAGTTGCTAGCTCGCTAGTTGCTGGTGTGAACAAAACAATGACGCTTGGTAATTAATTAGCTTAAATAACAAAAAGCACAAGTTATATAATGTTTAGGTAATTACACGCCACCTTCTGTGGCTTTTTATGTTGTTTATCACAAGATTCTTATTGGGGATGTTGCTCACAAACTCCGCGACTTGGAACTTTAAAGCTAATAAACACGATGGTTAAACATTCTGAAAACGTTCAGCTTTTTTTTTTTTTTTTGAGAATAAATGATGTTTCTGTTTTGAGACGTGCTCTTTTGTCTTTGTATGAGTCATGTCAAATATTTCCAATACCAGTCCTTAAACAACATTTCAGTCTGAATGTTATTGATAGTTGTGAGCCGCTAACGCTCCAAAATAAACACAAACTACACCAACTTCTGGATAATTTGTCATGTTGGTAACAAGCCAGTGGAGGAATATTTCACACTTCAAACCATCATAAGGGAACATGTCGCCAGCAAATAGTCAGCAGTGGGGAGCATTTATCTTTGCTGACTAATCACCTGAACTCGCACTATATTATACTGTAATGTTCACAGCTTAACCGCTAACAGGCCCCTCCCGGCTCTGAGCTCTCCCTTGAAGGAGCTAGGTCACTCGTATAGGTCAGAAGTGCTGGGTGAAGACCTCCGGAGAGATCCGAGAAGAGCTGCAGTGAGTCAGAATTACGGCGAATGACGTCACACCAAAGTGTAACTGAGATGAGAGGATGAATCAGCGCCGCCCTGAACATGAGAGGAAGTTAACTACAGGAACAGCAAACGGGCAAAATATGTCTGATGTCAATAAATGACAGTAATGTTTAGTTAGCGCGCATCTATGTAACGTTAGCTTCGGGTGCATCTTTATTCTCAGTCTTCTTGCCAACTTCATGTTAGCATGCAGTCCATCTTTACAGTCTGGCTTCATGCTGGAGTAACGCAGATGTAAAGCAATGGTATGATATTGAAGATTGAATATTGAATGTAAAATGTTAATTAGCTAGCTATGCTGGCTAATAGACCCTTTTTCAGCCAACGTCATATAATGTTGCGCACGCATCTTGGCAACAGAAGTGTTGTCGCTCTCCAGCAGTTCTGACTGAGTAAGATGAGGTAGCAGCGGATTAGCAAGCATTCACAAACTGTTAGCAAGCATTCACGAACTGTTAGCAAGCATTCACGAACTGTTAGCAAGCATTCACGAACTGTTAGCAAGCATTCACGAACTGTTAGCAAGCATTCAGGGACTGTTAGCAAGCATTCAGGGACTGTTAGCAAGCATTCAGGGACTGTTAGCAAGCATTCAGGGACTGTTAGCAAGCATTCAGGGACTGTTAGCAAGCATTCAGGGACTGTTAGCAAGCATTCAGGGACTGTTCCCAGCATCAGCCTGTCTGGTTGTTGCGTGTCCGGTTGTACAAATCACTTTTCCACCGGCAAACTAAAGTTTAATAGGAATCCGACAGGATAACGACCATTTCAGAGCGACCGGCGGCGTCTGTGGCGGCAGGCGCTTAAATGTGTGGACCGAAGAGGACGTCATCAAAAATGCTGGCGTCTGCAGCGCCCACTTTATACCAGGTAAGGTCGCCCGTGGTGAGGAGCTCCCCCTTGACCCTCTTCGGTTCTTTTGTTGAAACGGCTCCAACAAGTTGTAACAGTTCCGCACCAAACTTAAAATGGTTCACCGTCACACGCCGCATTTCACGCGGTCCGGGTGTCAACTGAAAATAGCTTATAACGTAAATAATGAGAGGCAAACTTAGCTTTTTCCACGCTCACAATTTAGTAAATAATTATGTGAAAACGAAATGAAGCCAAACAGACATATGCAACCAGCTAGTTTTTAGAAAACAACGAAAACCCCCTTCACGATAACGGTGAGCGCGCACACAATGACGCTCGAAACTTTCCCCACTTCCCGACAGTCAATCAAACACAGAACCAACCCCGATGTCCTTGTCCCCACCCAAAGTCACTCGTGAGTCCAATCCGGAAGAAACGAAAAAATCAAAGTCCATCGATCCCTCCGGGGAAACAATAATCCACAAAAACGTAAAAAACCAAAAAACAGGTGGCGAAGAGTGGCGAGCCGCCGCAAACAAAAGAAATAAGCCAAAGCTCACCACACCGTCCCGTCGGCCACGAGGATCAGTCCCTCGGCTGATGATCCGTAAAATGGCAGAAAATCCTTCAAGGAACAACTTTAGTCCAATTTCTGGAAAGATTGAAGAGCCGCAGCAGATCCACACCAACGCCGCACACCCCCCCCCCCCCCCCGGTTTCCCCGACACCTCCCCTTTTAACACCTTGGACTGACAGGTAATAATGAAACAAAACATTGAGCATAACAAAAATGCAATACAGTCCTTCCATGTCCCTAGGATATAACATATGGTCAACTGATTTTAATACGTGACAAAAAACAAAATTAGCATACACTCATACGAACGCCCTCATTTCTGTCACCTATCATGCAAGGTGGAGCCTAGTGGAGCCTTACAAGGTGTGTGGACAGAAACACCTCATCTCAGTCACAGAATTTATCATGACCGTGTGCAGCGTAAATACTCCAGCGCTGGACTCGGGGGCCCCGAGTGTCGCGTCGGGGTATTGCCACACCCACTTAGCTTCACTCAATGACATCATCTTCACAGACATTCTTAACGGACTCGGTGATGTCATGTAGACCCAGAGACTGCACACGGGCACGTGCATGGTGTCCCGACGATGTTCTACATAGTCATGCTAGCAGCTATTATAACATTTGTCATGCTAGCACCTGTTAGGATACTATCTACTTTTTGATTTTACGGGGCAACGCATTCATAAGGAGCCGGTGACTTATCGGCTGGCAATTTCGGTTTTAAAATAAGTATATATATATATATACTCCTGGCCGCTGTATATTTGGCCACTTGCTAACGTCTTCAACCCGCTCGTTAACAGACCAGGGATCTGGGGGTCGGACGCCGTTTGTCGAAGTCTACTTGTGACGGTAACATTGGCGGTCTTAAGTCGATCATCCCCTCGCACAGCCTGATTCGCTGGTTATCGCCGCCATGCTTCTGCTGCCTGCACGCGCGCACGCATGCACGCACGCACGCACGCACGCACGCACGCGCTCTGCAGCATCGCAGCTTACAAACAGAGAAGGAGGGTCTATATGGATGCCCAGTTCCCAGTAACTATTAGTGCACAGCTAAACCGCGGCATAAACAGTAATCTATATTTAACATTTTAAAAGGAAATATGGGGGAGCGAGCTGGAACGGGCTGGAACGGGCTGGATGGTATCAATGTTTGGCAAATGGTTTGAATGACTCACAGGTCGGGACCCCTCGGCAGAGTAATACTTGCTGCAGGGGCCCGTGTTGGCGAGACAGGCTCTGCCCACAGTTGCTAATAATGAGCAATGCTGGATGTTTGCTACATTACCCATTATCCTTACAAGCTGAAGGTATTTTTTCATGAATTTGAACTGCGCTCTTATTTAGTCGTGAGTATCATTTGCAGTTAAGAGCACTTCAGATCAAGAAACAGTTATTGTGGGGCTCTAACTTGAACTGACTTTGCAGCAGTTGTCTTTTTTTGTTCTTTTATAAAGGCGCTGTTTGCATGGTTTTAGCCCAACTATTACAAGTATGTTGGCGAATGTGTTAAAGCATATTTATGTGATTTAAGTGTTCACATGTTTCACCGCGAGGAGGCTCAAATGCCACGTGGTTTGTTTTCTTTCACACTTTTAGTGCGGCAATTATGGTGGCAGATCCTCTTTGCTACAAGTCAGTATGTCTTTCATTATGAAAACTCCCTTTGAAACCTTTTCAGATACCATTGTGCCAAACTCGCCCGTCCTGACTGGGTGGAAGGGAAGGAACCGAGTTGCACACGCTGACCACTAAGCTGCGCTGTAGAAAAGGGAATGAGACGGGAAGCGCAGGCGGCGAGCGCGGGCCTTTCCCTGTCAGCCAGTGTTCAGGGAACGCTAAGAGAAACCAGCCTCTGTGACTGTGGCCATTTTCAGTCATCTAGTAAATCTGGTCCTGCCGATTCACATGCATCTGTCGGGAAACACAACTCGGCCTGTCTCACATCTTGGCAGTGAAGAAGAGGCAGAGCAACAGGAGAGGGCTTCGAGGGGAGGAGGCAGATTTGGAGAGCAGATTGCCGATTCGAAGCGGTCGGGAACTGAGGGGCTTTTGTTTGGGGATCGGAGATAAACAGCGAGCGGGACGCTGTGATGGTCCAGTGCTCTGCCGCGCTCCTCGAGATGCTGCCGGCCGCACGGAGACCGCCGCCCCGAAACAAGCTGCAGATGTGCGACGCGGCACGAAAACGCCGAGAGCAGCCGGCTCCCAGGGACACACGAGCGCTCATCATGTTCAGGGCTCAGACTCCACTGCCAACATGTCCTTCAACAGTTTCAACAGCGTATTTGCTTTCCGTCTGATATCGCCACGATAGCTGTGATAGCACGCTCATGTGTCAGGCCAGTGACGGGAAATGGTTAGCCTAGCTTAGCATGAAGCTAGCCTGTCCCTTCCAGCTCATTAGCATGACTTGTTTCATTTGGATACCAAAATAAATGGAAGAGCAGAAAAAACCCAGGTGAGGTGCAGAATTCAGAGCAACAACATGAGCCTTTATGGTGAAACGTGTCAGTCCCTTGCAAAAGTGCATAGAGAAACATTTTTAAATACAACTAAGCAATTTAAGGAAAGTTAGTTATGTTGCTCCTTTTTTTGCTTTTCAATTGTCAAATGTTTTGGATGTTACCAAAAGATCTGTATTGTTCAGGTGTCGTACACTTGAGGTACCGTCGAGGTTACCAAGGTGTCCCAGCAGCTGCTGATCTACTGGGGTTCTCACACACAACCATCTGTAGGGTTTACAGAGGATGGTCCCACAAAGAGGAGACACCCAGTGATTCTCAGTTCTTTGGGAGAAGATGATGCCTTGTTGATGCCAGAGGTCAGAGGTCAGAAGAGAACGGCCAGACTGGTTCCAGCTGATAGAAAGACGACAGTAAACTATGAACCATCGTAACAACTGAGGAAGCAGGAGAGCATCTGTGAACCCACAGCACCTCCAACCTTGGAGCTGATGGACCACAGCAGGAGACCTAAAGTGGTTGGTGAGAGTGCACCGAGCCCACCAGGCCAGCAGTGGAAACGCAAACCAGATCTCAAATGTGCGACGCGCTGAGCAGAGCCAGGCTGCATGATGGTAGACGCAACCTTGAAGTGGTGAACTTCTCACCCTGCGGAGCCTTTCGAGGATGCTCCTGTCATACCGACCTGTCAACCTGTTTACCTGCATCATGCTCCAAACGGCGGTCTGATGAGCTTGCCAGGACCTAGTTTAGCAGCAGCCCTCTTTGGAACGTGCTGCAGCATCAAATTCAGGATTGTGCATTTCAACACATGCAAATTGACACGCGGCCCAGTGTTACTCTGGAAAAGCAGGGTTCTAGTTTACGATTCACATGCAGGCGAGCAACAGGTGGTCCATCCAGCGGGTTCACCTGCGCTGCGTTTCGGGCCACGAATGGCGTCCCCAGACACGGCGTCCCCAGACACAGCGTCCCCAGACACGGCCCACAGGCGCAGGTGGCGATCGGCTCGTCTGAAAACGTGAGTCTGAGACATGAAGGCTTTTGGGCTGCTTCTTTAATCGACGGCGCCGTGAAGCGCGGCAGGACGAGGACGCGGCAACATGGCAGCGATGCATTTTCACGGGTCCTGTAGCTGCCAACGTCTGAGGTCAGCACGTAATTCACTCTGAACTGGGGACCCCTCCTACGGTGTCTGTGATAGAGAGAGCGACCCGGAAATAAACAGTCTCCTTGATTAACGACAATCTCCTGGGCAGATGATGGGAGGCAGAAGGATGCAGCAGAGGCCACTAACTGGAGGCTGCGTGGAAAAATGTCTAAAAACCTCGATGATCCTCGACAGAATCTCTCACAGAACTTATTCAACACCAAGTCAAAGACATCTGATTAGCTCCTCACCGCACCTTCTGTAGACTTCTGGGTACATTGTTGCGTCTCATGTGGGCATGTCCAGATATTCAAAGGTTCTGGATTGAAGTTGTGGATCGGGTGTCTGATCATGTGGGCAGGGAGCTCCGGCTGGAACCTGCACCTCCTCTCTTAAATGGCGACTCCAGGCTCCGGATCCCCGAGACGGGACGCGAGCTCTGGTCGGCCGGCGTGACGTGCTGAGCTCAGATCGGTTTGAAGATGTGGGGGGAGAAAAAGCCGCGGAGCGCGTTCAGAGGCCGCCGCCGCGAGTTCAGAGGCCGCCGCCGCCGCGAGTTCAGAGGCCGCCGCCGCCGCGAGTTCAGAGGCCGCCGCGAGTTCAGAGGCCGCCGCCGCCGCGTGTTCAGAGGCCGCCGCCGCGAGTTCAGAGGCCGCCGCCGCCGCGAGTTCAGAGGCCGCCGCCGCCGCGAGTTCAGAGGCCGCCGCCACGAGTTCAGAGGCCGCCGCCACGAGTTCAGAGGCCGCCGCCGCGAGTTCAGAGGTCGCTGCCGCCGCGCGTTCAGAGGCTCTCACCTGTGTTTGTGATCCTGATCATCACTTTGTCTTATTTGGTTGTTTTGATTTTCATTTGATATGAATCTCAATATTAGACTGCGTGCTCCATAAGGAGGGGAGCAGAGGGCCGCTTCCTGCATATGATGGATGTGTAAGTTTGTTGTTTTAATGTTGAAAATAATTAACTGTTACAAACTGAATTCTTGATACAAAACAAAAAACTAAAAAACAATTGATTACAAAAAACCTCCCAAAAACTGCCAAAGTCTGAAAGAGCTCAAATGTCCTTTCGAATTCTAATAATAACTAAATGTACTGGCCAGCTGCATTTTTTGGATACTTGCAGAGTTCCCAAGCTGGAGGCCAATTTTTAGCGTTTTACAACCAGCAGTAGCGGCTTATTCTCCCGGGAGCAGCCCGCCGTACGTACTCGCCGTACGTATTTTGAGGGGACGTCAACATTCATTTTCTAATGTAAAGGACGTCCAACGGCTTCATCGGAATATAGGTGACACACAGGCGGGGCCCGCCGCCATGGCCCGCCCTCACGGCCCGCCCTCACGGCCCGCCGCCATGGCCCGCCCTCACGGCCCGCCCTCACAGCCCGCCGCCATGGACCCTCCCACGCCAGAGCGAGAACTGATGAGAAAACACAAACCCAGGGGAAGAAAAGAAAATTTACAAACAACAGGCACTTTCTAAGTTGTAGCTCTCATTCAAACGATTTACAATCGCGCCAGCAAATTACAGGCCTCTCCTGCTTCAGTTCATTGTTCGCAGGAGCCCGGCCTGCTCCCTCTTTTACGGTAAATCGGGCCGCTTTGGTCTGAGAAAAAGAATGCTCGCATGTGCGCGGGCGGCGGCGCCCCGGCAGCCACACGCTCGCACGCACTCACGCACTCATGGGGACGCTTCAAAAGCGCCGCACGGCCACGCCGCCACGCCGCCACGCCGCCACGCCTCCGCCGCCATCTGGTTGTGTTTTAGAGGAAAGGGAGTCCCCGTCCCGGCGCTGGCCTCGCTCGAACACGCTCGCTCCAGCGCGAATCAAGAGTTCCTCTCCCCCACCCACCCACCCACCCACACACACACACACACACACACACACACACACACTCCCGCCCCTCCAAGTCTGTCTGACTTTTGTTTTGTGCGGCAGCCGTGACCCACGACTGTGCAGGCTGGCTGCTGCCTCGCCGTTCCAGGAGCTGCAGAGCGCCGGGAGGCCGCTGCCGGGAGGCCGCTCACACGCTGCCCACTGTTGTTTTTGCATGGAAAGTGCTCGCGTCAGGTCTTGCAGCCATTTCAGCAGAATCCGGACGACAAAGGCAGCGA